>PVJI01003723.1:0-13551 GCA_004026765.1 Micronycteris hirsuta | reverse complement strand
CTCCCAGAACTAGGAAGGGCAGAGACTAATGACCCCAAATTGATAAGTAACTTGCCCTAATATTGACCCTAGCCCTGTGGTTAGTGATTCCCATTCCAGGGTAAATGATTGGACTGTTTTGGCTTTTACCCCATTTGACTTTTCCACCATCCCCGCTGCTGTTTTGAAGAACGAAAAAAGGAATTGCAATGAAGAGTATGATACAATTAAAAGTGCTGCTATTACTCTTTGGTGGGTAGGGCAGCAAACGTGGTGACTGTCCTTCATTAACTATGCTAAAAACATAAGTCCCCTGCTGGAAATATATCTATGTTAAACTATCCAAGTAAAAAACAATAATTTAAAAATATTAATTAAATGCTCAAGAAGTGCCTGGTATGCTGAATGTGTGAGACTAGATGCAGTTATTCATTCCTCAGTCACTAAACTCCTAACATCTGCGCTATGTGGGGACTCAGGCTGTGGTTAGGTCTAGGGTCATCAGGCCTATGAGGGAGGCATACTAGTTATTATTAGTAGGAACACCATTAGAGTTGACAGGTCTTAACTGAATGCTTACTCCCTGGTTGACATTTAGAGCACACTCTATTTTAAGCTCTCATGACCATTATTACCTCTTAATGTAGGTTCTCTTTGTAATCCCATGTTTTAGATGAGGCAACTGAACTTCAGGGAATGTTAGGTAACCAGTCCGAGGTCACACAGTTGGTGAGAGTCGGGGTGGGATTGGAATCCCATTCTAGCTGGGTACAGAGACCTCGCTCTTAACACCAGAGCTGGGCTGCCTATGGTTAAATCCTGGCTCTGCCTCTTGCCAGCTTTGCAAACTTGGGCAAGTTACCTAAGTTCTCTGGACTCAGTTTCCTCATCTGTAAAATGGGTCTATAGTATGATTACTTATTTCATGGTGTGGTGGTAAAGAGTGAATGAGTCAGTATATGTGAAATGCTGGGGACAGTTAACATATGCAGCAACCAGGACCTTCTTTCTGTGCCCTACCTAGCAACCAGTGAGGACAGAGCTCTAACGGAGAAGGAGAAGCTGCTATTTGAAGGCTGATTAAGAATTACCCTGGTGGGGAAGGGAACATAGCCTTGCAAGCAGGAAAAATGTTTTTTGCAAAGGCATCAAAGTCTGGGAGGCATGAAATTTAGTGGGATTCAGTTAGAGTTTAGGATAACAAAGGCGATTGTGTGTAAGGAGGTGGGTGGAGCAGAGAAGCAGCGAGAGGCAGGATTCTGGAGGGCTCTGCAGAAGAGTCTGAGCTCTTTCTAAGGGCAGTGGGGAGATGCTAAAGAGGGTGAAGGAAGAAAATGACTTATTCTCCTCCAAAGAAGAAATGCTTCTAGAATCCAGCTCCAGGATTGTAAGATCTGCTATAGCCCATGCCGGAGAGAAGAAGACTTTCTTCTTATGGACCAAAGTAATGCCATTTCCTCCTAGTCTTCCACCACATTTGGCCTTAGCAGGCATGCTGGGTCCACAGCCACCACTTTCCAACCCTCTCCCAGCTTGTCTGCCCAACGGGTCCCAACCCTGTGCAGAGGCCAAGGTGGGGCTGCAAGGGAGGGGAGTCGGGTTTCTTGTTACCTCACAATCTATGGGCAAGGGCTGCCTCCTTCATTGGCATAGGTCACAGCAGGGGCACCCTGGCTATCTATCAGATGATACCTGGTTTTTCAATACCCGGGGCTCTGAGATCTGTCTGAGATGGGCAGCTCCTACTTACAAAACACGGAGCCATGGGTTCACACATCTCCCCAGGGTAACAGGGGCCTGTACCCCCCAGAACCCAGATCCTCAGAGGATGGGTTTGCGTTTGAAAAGGCCAGTCAGCTGCTTGGCCCAGGAGGACCTCTCAGGGTCTGGGATGCTCAGGGATACTCAGGAGAGTATCCCAGAGGTGGGAGATGGAAAATGGAGCCCTGGGTGGGGAAGAAGGCTGGCCTCCACAGTTTCCCAGATCCAAGTGGGCAGCTACAAAGGAGCTTTTGAGGATAAACAAATACAGAATTGAGAAAATAAGGAAGGAGCTGGCATCTGAAGAATGTGAATATTTAGAAAATGCTGGGGAGTGAAGACAGAGCAGGCTGTTCTGTGGTGTCTCATGGCCTGGGACAGGGAAACTGCAAAAAAGAAAAAAATAAAGAAGGGAAAAAAAATCTTGGTGGAGACAAGAGTCCTGAAACATGGATGGTTTCCCACAGGCAAAAATGAAGGCTGTGAAAGCTAATGACTTTGAGGCCACTTTCATCACACCAGTAAATATTGTACCACCATCCACTGTTCTTGAAGTGTTATAGTGTTGTTATTATTATTATTATTTCTTGACCTAGAGATTCAAGATGGAGGGCAGTGTTAATCCATCAGTTTCTGAAGAGAATCAGCATGGTAGCACAGAGAATGATAGTTAAACATGCCAAGAACTGATGAATAGGGAAATTCAGGGGAGAAATCAAGGAAGGGCCTGGTTACCATATTCTTTCAGCTGTCGCAGAGATGGGCAAGTGGTAAGGAACTAATTTTTACACCCTCAACCTTAGGTTTGCAAGTATTTTGATTCTCCATTAAACATATTCTAGATCCTTTTTCTTGTTTCTTGCCTCAAACACCTCTCTTCATTCATCCATCCATTCACCCATTCAACTAACATTTTTGCACATTGAATAAGCACTACAATTTCCAATGTTAACCAGGTTCTCTTCCCTGAAACTTTCATGGACTAATTCGTTGATTCTTGGCAGCAGTACCATAAGGTATGTGCTGCTATGGCCGCACTGTAGAGATGATGAAAACAAGGCATAGACCGTGTATTAGTTTTCTAATGCTGCTCCAGTAAATTGCCATGGACTCAGTGGTTCAGAATAGCACGGATTTATTATCTTACAGTTCTGGAGGTTGGAAGCCCAACGTGGGTGTCACTGGGATAAAGTCAGGGAAAGACAGGGCTGCATCCCCTTTGGGAAAATCTGTTTCTTGATTGTTCCAGCCTCTGGAGGTTGCCTGCATTTTTCTACTTGTGACTCCTCCATTTTAAAGCCTGCAACAGTGAGTCAAGTCTTTTTCACATAGCATCATTTTGACACCGTGTCATGTCTCTTGCCTCCAATTTTAAAGTCCCTTGTGATTACACTAGACCCACCTGGATGATCCAAGATAACACCCTATTTTAAGGTAAGCTGTTCAGTACCCTCAGTTCAATCCGCAACCTGAATTCCCCTCTGAATCCCCTCTGGTCACACAGTCATAGGCTCCAGGAATTAGGATGTGGCCATCTTTGGGGATCACTATTCTGCCTACCACAGACAATTTAAGTGGCTCCTTCACGGCCACACGGTCAGTGGGTGGCAGGTCTCGCATTCTAGCTTGGTAATTCAGCTCAGTCTGCTTTCAGTCTCCTCTCACACACCATGTGCCAAGGACTCAGCTGGGGGCCAAGGACATATGAGTATAAAATACTCTGTTTCTGAGCTCATGCTTTTATGTTCCATTGGTGTTCCTGGAGCAGGGTCTCATGTACTCTGGACAGGAAGACTTGGTGACACTAAACTGTGGACATGAGATTTGAGCTGCAGACAGTGCAGAAAAAAAGTCATGCTTAGATGAGCAAATTGAGTGGACATTTAAGGATGTATGAGAGGGGGAGAGGAGGTAGGCAATAAAGGTAGCTTGGGGCAGTACTTATGGTCAAAATTAGACACCGTCAAGCACTGAGGAGTGCCTGGGGCCAGTCCCTTTGCTACCACTTTGATTATGCGTTGACCTGGGCAAAGTTTGAGAGCTGGCATTCCTGTTTTTATGTACTTTGTACATGCCAGCATGCACGCACTTGTGTTTGCACTGCCCTGGGCTATGTGGCATTGCAGACAGATATGTAAGTTCACACAGACCTGGAAATAGCAGGCCTGAGTGGCTGCCCAACCAACCACTTAACTGTTGCTAGCTGGGGGCCTTTCTCATGGGTCATCTGGAGGCCCAGCTGTAATGCGGGTCACAGGCAAAAGGAGAAAGAAATAGGGCTGGCTTCCAAAGCCAGAGTCACACCTTTCCCAGTGCTCCTGACCAGGCTCTTATCACTTCTCCATTCTTTTGCAGGGAGAGAGCCTGAATTGGAGGACGATCTCTGCCAGGTGTTGACTGATGGATGTCACCCCCCTGAGCCTCAGGTTCCACATATGGAAAAACAGGGACAGTAATAACATAAGCCTCCAAGGAGATGTTTCGAAGATTAAGATGAATATGGATGCGCTTTCTGACTGTAAGGCACATGTGAGCAAGTCATATCATTTTAATAACGCACCTCTATGTAATAATCTCTCAGCCACCTGTGATAGATCCAGCTAAATAAACTACACAGAACAGGACCCTAGGAACCAGAGGAACTGCTTCATAACAAATCACTCAGGGATCACTTACTTAAATAAAATCTGTCTCCTTGGGACACTGAACATGTATTTGAGCATAATCAAAATGTTCTCATTTAATTTGCCTTTTGAACCTATGATATAATCATTCGAATGTCTTCAGTGAAGGCAAATATCCATCTTTGAAAGTAGACTTAATTTTTTTCTAAAACCAATAGACATGCACTGCCAAGTCTTATTAATAAGGAGAAGGTAATGGTTTGGGGCCACGTGTCAAATTTTTCCTGACTGGCACAACCTGGCCAAGGGAGACATTCCCAAGGAATAGTTTGCAGGTCATTTGTGCACAGGTGGCACTGTTGGGACCACAGGAGAACATCTCAAGAAAAAATGCTTCATAAAGTACTTAATGAAGTCAGTGAACTTCATTACTTCACTTTATTCATTTACTTACCTAGTGGTTCTCAACTGGAAGTGATTTGGCCCCTCAGGGGACATCTGACAATGCCTGGGGGCATTACTGGTTTTTATACTGGGGTGGGGGCGGGGTGCTAGTGGCATCCAGTGGGTCAAAGCGAGGGATGCCACCAAATCTTCTTGAGTGCATGAAACAGCTCCCACAACAAAGAATTACCTGGCCCCAATGCCCACAGTGTCGAAGCTGAAAGACCTTGTACTGTATGGAAATAATAGCCACATCCATCTCCCAGGGCTGCTACGGAGACTGAATAAGGTAACCTATGAAAAGTGTTCACCATGGTACGTGGCGTGTGTTGGGATACAATCAATGTTAATTCCATTAATAAATATCAGTGGCGTATTGATCATCATATTCAACCTGTTGGTATACCAACCACCCTCCTCCCTTCTTTGCACCCTCATTCCCATTCTGAAAGTCATTACTGTGATAGCCACACCTGGAACACAGTTTCACAGAGGCCTTTGGAGACAGAAAAGCAGTCATCCATACAGGTTAGTGGACAAATGGATTCCCTATGTCCTTGGAAACTCTCACACCCAGTCCCACCACTTGCACACTCTCCCTCCTGGGATGAAGACCGAACACCAGTATGAACATTACTATCTCAATGAAAACAGCTGTTACCATGTATCTGGATCTTTATATATATATTATTTGAATGTAACATTTCCTATAACCTAGAAATGGTGTTATTATTGCCCAGATGGCCAAGGCTCAGAAAATATTAAGTAGCTAGAAAGAGGCAGTGGCCAGATTTAATCCCACTTCCATATGACCCATATCATACACTCTGTAATTCCCTGAAGTTAGGTAGAGACACAGTGAAGAATTTGCTGTGGTTTGGCCATAGGGCCGGCCCGTGAGCCGAACGCCTGTTCCTTCTGTGAGGCATTTCTGTGCTTCTCTCCAGCTCTCTAGCATTAAGGAGAGCTGTTAACCATCTAATTAAACATATTTGTTTCAAGCATGAAAATGGTCTTAAAGAGTTAAAACCTCTAAGTATTTGTAATGCCTTGCAATTGGTATTAAAATTTCATTTTCTAGAACACTGATAGATCTCCAGTCCTCCTCCCCCAACCCAAGCCACAGAATCTGTGTTTTCACAATCCATAATTCAAACCCAATCCTGGAAGAAATGTTAAAATGATAAACATGTTACTTGTGATATGTGGCTGTTTAACGATGATGCTATTGAGCGAGGAAATTAGACGCATGTCAGATGTGGTTTTGAAAGAGATACCTGCAGGAGGGAGGAACTTTCAAAGAGATTTTTCTTCCTGGGAAGAGCATACGGCTTATTACCTCTGTTCCCGAAGTTTCTTAAAAACACATCGGCCTTTTTCCTTCCTCTCGGACTCATGTTTCAAAAGTGTGTTGACCTATTTGTTTTAAGATTTCTCTTGCTAAATGCAATCATAATTGATTATTCCTTGAATTTAAGCTTTTGTTATTGTTGTTGTTAACTTTTCATTGTGGTTATAATGAAAGTATCGGCAGGGCGGGGGAGGTAACATCTTATTTCTGAACATACTTTCTGATTTTCTCATCTTCTAAAAGGCAATGTAAATGGGATATCTTAGTGTCAAAAAAACAAAATAGATACGGGCCTTAAATTTCTCCTTGTGTCAACAAAATCGAATTCATGGACCTATGTCTAAGAAAAACCCCTACTCCAACAACCAGGCCTCCTATGTTTACCCTTTGGTATTTTATTGTTTCTCTTTTCTCCTGGTCACATAGGCTTGCCACTTTTTAGCATGGTTAACAGGCTAACATCATCATTATCTCCTGGGAGATTCTCAGAAATGCAGAATCTATGCTTCACCCCAGAACCTCTGAATCCAGATCTGCACCATTGCAGAGAGTGCCCGGTGGGCCTTGTGCGCATTGAAATTGGAAGAGCACGGATTAGAGAGTCCCTTGTTCAAGGATCTATTACCAGGCACAGTATCAGTCCTGGACTTCCTGCTGACGAAAGAGGCCATGAGATGTTAGGCCCCTTTCAGTTAAGTCCTGAAGTTAGTGACTTACAAACTAACCACTGAGCACTTTCTCTGCACCAGGTTCCATACAAGGTATTGAGGGCATCCTTCAAACACGGTCCCTGTCCCCGTGTGCTCTTCTGTGCACGGGAAACAGATGATAGAGCAGCACTTTTGAATAAAATATTCTGCAATGTTCTCTATCTATTTATGGGAGCCAGGAGCCATATGCAGATATTGAGCATTTGAAATGTGGCTGGTACAACAGAGATGCTGCACTTTTAATTTTATTTCATTTTCATTCATTTAAATTTAAATTGCCACGTGTGGCTAATGACCACCATACTGGATAGGGCAGCTATACAAGATGCCGGTGTGGTAATAACAGCACAAACAGAACCTGTGGGGGCAGTAAGGCGAAGGAGGTTTCCCAGACTAGTGGGACGAAAGGCTACTTGGAGGCACCGGCCAATGCCAGGCCTCCATGGGTCCTGGTTGATCCTAGGCAGGCACTCAACTTTGGGACAACATCCCTCCAATAGCTTCCAAGTCCATTACCTTCCCTTTTCCGGCCTTACCCCTCCCTTCCAACCCTCCCTCGGTTCAAAGCTGGAATCACCCCTGCTTTACTGTGTACAGGCCTCCTAACAGGTCTCTTTATCTTCTCCTCCCTACAAATCCCTTTTCATTCTTTCAGATCAAATTCAAGGCCCAACTTGCTATTCCTGGTCAATGTCACTTCCATTTGACTCCCTTCTCTCATTTGTCCCTGCTGGGGTAGCAGGCAAGAGAGCTACGAGGTGTGCGGCTGGTGAGTGGAAGAGCAGGACCAGGAGTCTGAGATCTGGGTTTGAATCCGAGTCTAGGTTTGTAACCTTGAGCAAGTTTTCTAACCTCTCTACACTTCAGCTTCCACATCAGCTCAAGGGAGGCAAAAAAACGCAAATGCTCACAAGGCGATTGTGATTTCAGTGACTGTCTACAACTACCTTGCTCAGTGCCTAGTAGGTTATGAGCACTCAAATGTTTGTTATTTGTGCTATGTTCATTTCTATCGGTATATCCTCGATATTCCTGTGTTATTGATGCCTAATGACAAAATCGTGATATGACAGCTCCCCCAAATCTTTTCATGACTCCTTCCTTTGCAATTAAAAAGCCTTGTACAAAGTAGGCATTTAATGAATGTTTACTGAATGCATGAATAAATTAATAAGTGAATGCATATATGGATGGGTGAATAGTTAGATGGATAAATGCTTGATTGGCCATGGAGATGTACAATAAAAATAGCAATTTCTCTCAGGTCCAACAGCATTTGAAAGTGACCATCAAATGGACAGGTGGACCATGCCTAATTCTAAAGCCCTACACTAAATACTCCACTTCATCCATTGCCTGGTGAAAAAAAAAAAAAAAACAGGAATCACAGGAATAAATGTTTTTTCTTAGAGAGAATAAAAAAAAATGTCAGGAAGAAATGATAGAAAAATTTTAGGAGCATAATCCCATCATCCACACAAAGCTGCTGACTTTAAAACATGTTGAAGTATTTCCTTCCAGGCTTTTTTGGGTATACATATACATATTTTTTTTGACAAATCTGTAACTATATTATAAAATAGTTCTGACACACTGCACTGAGCTGGCCACTACTGGGAGCAACGGAAGCTCTCATATGCTGCTAGGAGAAATAAAATTAGTAAAAGCATATGGAAAACTGGTGGTCTCTGCAAAAGCTGAATACATGCCTATGCATTGACCCAGCTATTTGACTTCGAGGTATGTGCCCAGCAGAAATGTGTTCACAGGATCACCAAAGTAACCTACTCAAGAACAATCACAGAAGCACGCTGCATAATGAATAGAACCGGAAACTACCCAAATGTTCATCAACACTAGAATGAATGATTTTAGTATATTCATTAACACAGTGGAATGGGATGAGGAGACTATGCAACTCAACACAACCACATGAATGCATCTTACAAGCAAAATATTCAGTTGAAAGAGGCCAGGGGAAAAAAGAATATACAAGGTATGACTCCATTTGTCATGTTCAAAAACAGGCAAAACTGATCATAGTGTTAGAAGCGGTTACCTTGGGGGGAAGTAATGACCGGACGGAGCCTGAGGGGGGCTCCTAGGCACTAGGAATTTGTGCCTTTGGCCCTCCAGCTTCTCATTATATGAGTGCACTCATTTTGCAAAAATTTGTTGAACTGTACACTTGTGATTTACACACATTTCTGTTTGTTATACTTCAATAAAACCTACTTTAAAAAATCTGCCATAATATGTTTGTAAACTCCTTTTGTAAACTCATGTAAAATATTCCATCTGGTTGATATACTATGATTGAACTAACTTCTTTCCTATTGTTCAACAGATACCATTTTCTTTCCATTTTTTTCACCCTTTTCAATAACTCTTGGATGGCTATCTTTGTATGTATTTGGAGACGTGGAGAAAGGCTTCTTTCCTTAGGATTAGCCCCAATGAGTGAAATTAAAGGGCTTCAGGACTCTTGATACTATTCCAAATGGCACCTAAAAGACTGCTTTCATTGTCTTTCTTGTTGCTGGCTTATTTGTTTGCACGAAATAAGCTCACGCCGCCCGGGTTCTGAGCAATTTGGACTTTCAGAAGTATTGCATGAGCATGAACATTTGCTCACACCCCCACCAATGGTGGGCTCTCTCAAGAGAAAAAAAAATATTTTTTTTCCCAAGGAGAAATGTTCTAAGTGAGAATTCACGGCTCTCACTTTGAATTCTGTTTCCTCAGGGATGGCTTTTCCAGCATCAGGCAAGAAGGCGCCTATTCTCTGGGACCCAATTTCCCAGCCCAGGAAGAAGCCCAACACTGCCTGCTAAGTGCAGAGGGTGCTGAGAAGTATAGATTCCCACGCAGAACACAGGCAATTTCATGCACAAAATGGATATTTTGCTCCGTTTGCTGAGCTGAAATCAAGGTGCATGCTGGCGGCCTGACAGCTCTTTAGCTGTAGCAGCACAAACGTGCTGTTACAAGATTTGAAAACTGTTTTTGAAAGATTTGCTTAGTTTTCCAAAAAGAATTGTCAGTTCCTAGCTAGCGCGAGGCCAGCTGCCGAAGTAGGGAAGGAACCAAAGAGATAAATAAGCTTACGAATCCAAATATATTCTTAATGTTAATGCCAGAAGGCTTCGGGGAGCGTGGAGCCAGACTTATTACTGATGCTGAGACACCCCGCGAGTCACGCGCAATTTGACAGGTCAAGGCTTAAAACCAGAAATAGCAGGAATTGATTCAAGGCACTCACTCTCACATCCAGTTCACCCTAAGAAGAGCTTGGGAGCCTAATGATTGGGACTGGAGGATGGAGACAAATGTTCCCGTCGCTGTTCTTCAGAGGGAGGGAGGGGAAGTAGAACAAAAAATGTTTGGGATACTCCAGGCAACTGGTTTTTATTTTTGGTTTCACCGTGGTGACAAAGATTATTTTCTGAGCGCTCCTTCCATTTTGCAAGAGGTGACAGAGGGGATACTTCAGTCCTGTAAATGTCACTCTGACCAGGGTGGCCTCGCTAAATAATGTGGTTAATGTCTGCCTTGAAGCACACAGCCGCTAGCATGGACCCCTGGCTGGGACACCAAGAGCAAAAGAAGCAGTCAGTGAATCCCACAAATATTTTTTGTTATAAAGCAGTTTTTACTGTGAATAAGATAGATCAAGTCAAAAGAGCTAGCTCTAAGACACAGACTCCTAGGTACAGAGAACATTTTGATGGTGGCCAGATGGGAGAGGTGTTGCGGGGGACGGGTGAAAAAGGTGAATGGGGTTAAGAAGTACAGATCGGTCGGTACAGAGTAGTCATGGGGATGTAAAGCACGGCATGAAGAATATAGTCAATTGTATTGGAATGACTGTGTATGATGTCAGATAGGGAGGAGCTTTATGGGATAATCACTCGGTAAGTTAGATATAATGTCTAATCACTGAGTTCTACACCTGAAACTGATACAATATGGTATCACCTGAAAATATAATATTGTACGTCAACTGTAATTAAAAAATAAAAAAAACCTTTAAGTCAAAAAATAATATATATATGTTATAAGTTATAAAATTACATAAAATAGAAAGGATTTTTCAGGAGAAATAAAAAATAACTGGTTCTAAACATAGAGTGAATGATCTAACTCTTGCCTTGGTGGTCTAGCTAGATAAAAGCAGGGGTCTGAGGGTGACCTGTGGGGGTGAGATGGGGGAGGGGAAGGAGTTGAGGAGCTCAGAGGGGGCAGTGCAGGGGTCCCACCCCTAGGGGTGATCTTCCGGGTCTGGAGCCACTCTCTACCCCCTCCCTATGTATGGAAATCATATACCTATCAAAATCATTTGATTGTTATTTCCATAAGTCAAATTAAAAGTTGGTGTTTTATTTCATTTAAATCAATTTCCAAGAAGCAATTGTACAAGAATACACAAATGCATATAATATAAATGCTTCTTGCATATGCAATAACTAAAAGTAGGCGGAAACAAGCTACATGTCCATCAATAAGGGAGTGAAAAAAATAAGTGACAGCACCCTTCACTGTGGCTCTTAGAGAGAATGAGACGGATCCACACACACTGACTTGAGAGAATGTCCGTGATGTGTTACCGAGTGGGACAGGTAATAATACAGAGAGTTATATATTCACTACACATCCGTCCTGCAGAGAAAGGCAGAACTTTCACTTTTATCGCATACACTTCTGTGATCTTTTCATGGCTTTTTAAATCAAGAAAAAAAATATTTTCCTAGTAAAAGAAAAAGATACATATATAGTGAAAGTAAGTTCCTGTATTGTTGTTAAGGCATTTTTTGTTTTGGTTTTGGTTTAGGTTGGTTTCTTTATTTGTCCCACATGAAAGTAGCTCTTTTGGTGAGAAATTTAAAGTGGATGAGCTATGGCCCTAACTCTGAAGAATGATTCCTCTTGAGAAGGAGGGTTTTGGTTTCGTTTTCTGTGGTTCTTCCAATGGATGGACTTCATTCCAGTTACAGTTTTCCTTTCCCACATTCTCTCCGGGGTTCTTTGCAGCTTGGCCTGCCTGGAAGGCAGATGTGATCAGGCCCAGAGGTGTCTTGCCCAAGATCACTTTGCTGGAAGTAGCAGAACCAATCCTCCAGTTAATACTATCTGACCCTAAATCCCCAAATCTGCAATTTCCCAGAGCTACTCCTAATCATTTATATCTCTAAAGTGGAGGTCAAAGAACCTTAGTCTTTGATTTGTTGTACAAATTTGTAGCCATTCATTCTGTCGTAAGAGTGCAAGCTCAAAAGTCATGATCTCTGATTTCAAATTGCTCCCTAGCTGTTCAACATTGGAAAAGTTGCTTAACATCTCTGTGCTTTAGTTTTCTCAACTATAAAATAGGGATCATGATTATGTTTACTGTTCAACTTTGGAAAAGTTGCTCAATATGCTTGTACTTCAGTTTTCTCATCTGTAAATTGGATAACTATTGTGCTTACCCCTCAGGATTATTGTGGAATTAAATGAACTAGTATTTGTTGAGCAGTAGAGATATAGTAAGAACCTAATAAAGGGTAGCTGTAATTATTAACATTAAACTCATTTTGTAACCTTTGACACATCTGATGCTCCATTTCCTCGTTTATAAAATGAGGGCAGTAACCCCAAATTCTCAGGGGGGTTATGACGATTAAATGAGATAATATATTCAAAGTGCCTGGCATCAGGCAGAAATTCAGGTGACTTGCGACTTACTGGATGGCCCTTATCGATAGCATAGTAATGATATTTCTGTGGGCTGGTTGCCTGTATATATGAGGAGAAGATGCTCGCAGTGGTCAAGGGTGACCTGGAGAATTATTTATGAGTCAGATAAACAGAGTGGCAAAGAAGGAGGCCCAACGTTCCAGAGCCAACTATTCCTGTGCCCTGAAGCATAAAGGGAGAGATGGAATAGGGCATTCCGAGAGAACGTTCCAGAAACCCCTGGGAACTGTGAGGGCAGATTGCTAGAGAAAACCAGTCAGCATTTCACAGCCTGAGGGAGAGCTTTCCAGATCCAGTGGAAGAAACTTTGCTAATCCAATGTATACCCACATGGAAACTCCAGGCCTGCTTTTCACAAGGGACCACGAACACGCTCCTTTGCCACTAGAGCGGCCTTGACGGGTAAGAAATGCATTAGGGAGAATCAGAAGTCCCTTAACTGTAGCTGTGTACAGATTAGAGCTTCTGGCATGGAGTTGTCCATGGGCTTTAAGTCTTAGGGAAGGAAATAATGCAACGTGTGCCAAAGGGTAAAAATTCACCTGATTCCCAGTGAAAACAAAATCTTGGGCATTGCTTCCCATTTCAACCACATTTGCATTGATTGAGGTCAGTGATAATTGTGATATTTTGATATTTCTAGAATTCTTGATTTCATTGTTCTCTAAAGTTTAGCTTTTCTTCCCCCTACATCTTTCTGGTATTTTTTGATGTAGCGTATAAAACCATATTTTAGAGATAACACACTTACCCACACTGAACTGTATTTCTCTTTTTTTCCCCCAAAGGAGAATTTTTATTACTTTTATGTACAGAAACTACAGTGCACACTCAGCCCAGTGTGGTGGCCAGTTCCTTAGCCTTGGCCTTTTCTAGCTTGGCGATGCGAGCCACCAGCTTGGGACCCAGGACATTGCCTCTCCGGTGGCGGCGAATCTCACAGTTC
>PVJI01003722.1:0-119235 GCA_004026765.1 Micronycteris hirsuta | reverse complement strand
TGATGCATACACATAAAATTCACTGAATTTTTATAAAAATTGGATCATGCTATATATACTATATAGTACACAGCTTCTCTTAAGGCTCAGAGAACATTTTCCCACGCCATTAAATATTCTTCTACCCTGCGGTGCTTCTCCACGGGGACTTCTTGGCATCCTGAACGTGACAAATAGTTCTGCTGTGTGTGGGACTATTGTGCGTTGCAGGGATGGAAGCAGGAGGCATTCCTTCAGCCCTGCACTGATTCTTACAGCCCGAAACAGGGCTACAGGAGTGGGGGCGCATCTCCCTCCTGCTCAAGAATCATTCCTCTTACAGCATCGTTTCCTGAAGTGTTTTTCACAGAAGGCTTATAGTCTAGGTTATAATAAACATTCATTTAAAGAGGGTTCAGCCCTGGCTGGTGTGGCTCAGTGGACCAAGCGCTGGCCTGCGAACCAAAAGGTTGCAGGTTCGATTCCCAGTCAGGGCTCATGCCTGGGTTGCTGGCCAGGTCCCCAGCTGGGGGCGTCGAGGAGGCCATCGATCAATGTTTCTTTCTCACATCGATGTTTCTCTCCCTCTCTTTCTCCCTTCCTCTCTCTCTAAAAATAAATAAATAAATTTTTTTAAAGATTTTATTTATTTTTAGACAGAAGGGAAGGGAGGGAGAAAGAGAGGGAGAGAAACATCAATGTGTGGTTGCCTCTCACGTGGCCCCCACTGGGGACCTGGCCTGCAACCCAGGCATGTGCCCTGACTGGGAATCGAACTGGCGACCCTTTGGCTTGCAGCCCGCGCTCAATCCACTGAGCTACACCAGCCAGAGCAAAATAAATAAATAACATCTTAAAAAAAAAAAAGAGGAAAAATGTTTCAGAAACACCAGCCGAAATATGTTACACACAGAACATACATCTTTATGTTTAACTGGATGACTGTCTTAATGTAACTTCTTTATAGGGGATACACTGGGTGAAAAGGGAGGTATAATCCTTTTCTATCCCAGAAAAAATTACCTGTCTTTGGGCTCTTCCCCTTGTTTCTTCCCTGGTGGAGAAAGGCCTGGCCCTGGCTTCCAGCTGGAACAGTCGAGTTCTTTTTCTTTCTTCTTGGCTTTCTCTCTTTCCTCTCCTTTTCCTCCTTTGGGGGACCCAGGGGACTCTGAAAACAACAGAGTTGTGGTACTGCTCACTCAGCTCTGTCTCCGTTGAACCCAGCATGGCTCGGGGGAGGAAGGAGCAAAGGGCAGGGACAGGGACAGCTGCACACTCCCCCAACATGTATACACACTTGTACACAGATGCATATACAACATGCACATACGTGAGCAAATCCATGCTCACACACGGGGGCAGGAAGGCATGTGCACACACACCTATGCACATGTTCACACAAATATGTATATACAGATGTGCAAACACACAAGCAAACAGAAATGCACACACAGGCACGTACGTGAAAACTTACAAAGCTACAAATCTCGCCCTTGAGCGAACACTGACACTCCCCACGAGAGGCCACCTGTCACTTATTAAGTCATTCAACAAACACACACTGAGTGCCTGCTATGAGCCAGGCACAGTCCCGTCCCAGGTGCTGGGGGAAAAACACTGTCCGAGTCAGCCTTGCCCCCTCTCACCCAGTAGCCGCTTCCATTTTTTGATGAGGACTTTGGCCAAGGACACCGCCTCCTTGTCTGAGCAGTGCTTCCGGACCCCGTTCACGGCGACTCCGATCCTGGTTGTCTGCAGAGTGGGAGGGTGAGGGGCTGGTCTGGGAAGGGACACGCAGGCCTGGCTGCCCTAACTGGCAAGACCTGCCCTGGCTCATCCACCCCCTTCCCCTAGCCTCAGCTTCTCCAGAGCCCCAGGCCTGACCTGTGGCTGAGATAATAACCCTGATCCTAAGTGAGGCCCTGACCTGCCATCCTTAGTGAGGGCGGGTGCCCCAGGCTCAGGTGACTGCGGCTCTGGTGAAAAGCTGAAGTGGTGGTGGTGGGCCTGGCTGACGGTGAGGACCCCTCCCCGTCCCCGGTCCCCTGGTGTGCTGGAGGCATATCTTTGAGCTCAGGTTTCAGCTTAAGACATGGATCTGGCTACTAAAGCTTTGGGTTTGTGCTAATTTTGGGGGCCAAGAGTGTTTGGCAATGTTTGGGGGCTATAGGGACAACACATGGCGGATTGAAAAGTAGGGGGCTTTCCCCTGGATCACTGGCCTCTTGGATCCCACAAGCCCAGGGTCTTGGAAATTGTGATATTCAAAGAAAGTACATTAGTCTTCCTCCCAGACCCAGAAGGCCCCTGTACTTGGAAGGTCCCCTGTCCCCATCTAAATGACCCAGCCCTCACCCTCAGAGCACCTCAAGGTCCCCCAGCCCTCTGCTCAGAAATTCCTCCCAGACCCCACCCTTAGAGGTCTTCCCCCTGTCAGGTTTCCCACCCTGGGAAGGCTTACCCAACCCCCCAGCCAGCACTGTCCCCAGAGCTTTCCACTCCCACCCCACCTGGAGTAGCTGGATGGACATCTGACAGCTGTTCAGCTTCTTCAGAAGGTCAAGGGCCCCTTCCTGTGGGAGGCCACAAGGTGAGAACTGAGGGCCGTGGATTCTGCCCCAGGTCCCTCTCTGGTCATTGTGTGGTCTTCCCAGTAGGAAAGAGGAGGGGTGGGAGTAGAGAGGAGACTTCCAGGAAACAGCAGACACGTGGTTGAAGGACAGGCAAGGGGCAGTGAGAAGGAGAGGGAAGGAAAAGACTCCGCAGAGATCAGCTCTCTCCTTTGTCCCCATCACCCAGGCTGGGCCGAGCCCTCTGCGCCAGGCTTCAGCCCTAGCCATCGCCCCCACCCCGCCCCCAGCCGGTGGTTCTGCTCTTCTTTCCACTGGGCATGCTCTCCCCTCCCCATCTTTTCCTCTAAAGGCAATTACTTTGCAGCTTCTTATTATTGCTTTTGTGTCTGTATCCTTCTCCTCTCCTCACTTTCCAACTGCAAGCTTAAGCAGGGTGAGGAGTGTGGCTTTTTTTTTTTTACAGCTTTATTGAGGTATAATTGACATGCAATAAACTGGACATAATGTGGGCTACAGTCTGATGAGTTTTGACATATGTATACACCCATAAAACAGTCAAGATAAGAACATAGCCATCATCCCCCAAAGTGTCCGAGTTCCGCTTTGTAATCCATCCCTCCTTGTACCCCCAATCCCGTGCCCCCCACTTTTTGCCATGATAGCTGGGCTTACATTTTTTGGGGGGGGGGTTGCATTTTTAAGGACTGCACGTCGAGAGTGCTGTAATGGACTCCCTTTGGTCTGGCTTCTTTCACTCTGCGTAATTATTTTGAGACTCATCTATGCTGCTTCGTATATCAAACAGTTCCTTTTCACGGCTGAGTTGCTTTCCATTGTTCGAATACACCACAGTTTGTTTCTGCGTTCACCCGTTGATGGACTTTCTCTGGTTTCCAGTTTGGGGCTACTACAAATAAGGCTGCAAGGAACATTCATGCACAAGTCTTTGTGCGGACATTCCCTCCCAGTCCTCCTGGGTGAAGAGGACTGTTTTAATCTCTGAGAACTCAGGGCTCAGCACATGACCTGAGCGAATGAATCAAACAGAAAGCAGAGGGAGGGAGGGGACACTGGCAGGGGAAGGCAGGAGACTCAGATTGGAAAACCTGCTGGCTGTCTCTGACCCATTTCAGCGCTGTCCTCCCTCCCACCCGCTTCCTAGAAGCCCGACGCAGCCTCCTGTCCTGCTGTGGTTCCCTGGGCAGCACCAGCTGACTGTGTCCTGCACGCCCCTGCCAGGCTTCCTGGACCGCATCCCGAGGGCTGCCTGCCCTCAGCCTCCCTCAGAGCTGGGGTTCACAGGATGTGTTCAGAGGTGTGACCTGTGGGTTTGTGTGTGCGTGTAAACTTGTGGGCATATAACCCTGTTTGTAACACGAATTAAAAGCTTATAATGTGCTGGGTACTGTTTTAGGTATTTTATGTGCATGGTCTTGTTTAACTCTTACCATGACCTTATGAGGTAGTGGTCCTCCTATCCCCATTTTTAAAGACGATCCCACTTTCACAGAAGAAGAATCCAAGAAGCTGGAAGGTTAAATTTGCCCATAGTTACAAGGAACAGAGCTGGGATTCAAACGCAGGCATTTCTGGCTCGAACCACTGCACCACTGCGCAGGTGTGGGTGCGGACCTGTCCAGAGTTACGCAGGCGTGGACGCAGTGCGAGCCAGTGCGGTGGCATGCTGGCCGCTGTCAGCGCCCGGTTCTGGAGGGGAAGGAAGATCCTGATTTGTATTAGTTGCTGATTTCTGGTGAATGCTCCCCTCAGGGTCAATTTTAAATTACAAACATGCTGTCACTGACTGAAGGGGGCGCTGGGGAGTGACACGCCATCACACAGTATTCCCACCATAGGGACCTAATAGAAGCAAATTGCCTGTAGACCACGGATGACGGTGAAATGTAGTAAAATAATTAGGAGATTACGATTTTAGAGCATTTATTACCTTTGTTTTTTTTTCTAAAGACCTTAATTTTTCATTGTATTTTATTATTATTTTTTAATCCTCGCCCGAGGATGTGTTTACTGATTTTAGAGAGAGAGGACGGGAGGAAGAGAAACATCGATGTCCAAGAGCAACATCGATCAGCTGTCATGTGCACTGATCGGGGATCGAACCCGTGACCTAGACATGTGCACAGATTGGGATCGAACCCATGACCCTGTGGTGCACAGGATGACGCTCCAACGAGCCACGTGCCAGAGCTATTGTCTTTGCTTTTTACATTAGTGACTTCACTGTAAATGTATAATTGAATTTTTTAAATAATGTCTGTATTAACAACAGGCTTGCAAAATTCCTGAAAGTGTAACCACGAATGTTAAACCGGCCCCAGCCGAGCCCAGGCGTGTATCTCAGTCGTCTGGTGGGTCACACTGTGCAGCCATGAGCCCCCTCCCGCCCCCCGCTTGTGCAAGTGCTGCGCTGGTGGGTGTGTCTCTGCGCGTGCGTGGGGTGTGCAGCCAGCGGCATCCAGGCCCCGGTGTGGGGCTGTGGGTGAGCGGCTCGAAGCGCCGTGTGTCTGTTTGTCTTTGTGGTGTGGTGCCCATGCTGGAACATCTGAACGTGTGAGTGTGGCTCTTAAGTGTGTAGTTTTGCACGTCTGGGTATTGCTTATTGTCTGCAGGCACGCGTGTGCCCAAGTGTACAGTTGTCTGTGCGTATCTTTCTGTAGATGTACCAGTCAGCGTATCTGTCATGCCAGGATCAGAAGCTGTGTCTCCTAGGCAGTTACGTTCACAGTTGCTTGTTTGGTGGTTGTTGCGTGTGGCTGTGCGTGTAGCTACATGTGTTGCGTGTGATTGTGCGTACGTGTAGCTGTGACGTGGTGCCTGCAGGTTTGAGGCTGTTTCAGTGCGTGCACACTGACTGCATCTGACAAAAGCCCTGAGTTGCTGGCCCTTTGGTAACTGGCAGTAGACCCTGGGCCTGAGCTGCAACGTGGAGGGTGGAGGATCCGCCTTATAACAGGAAGTGTGTCCTCCTCTCCCTCACCACTCCTGGCGGGGCCCATCTGCACTCCCAGAGCAAGCCCCACCTTTCTTGATCACATGCCCAGAGCGCTGTGCCCACTCAGAGGCTGCAGAAAGCCCAGGCACAGACGTGGCTGCAGACCGGCTCTGAGCTACAAGAGCCCCTGTGGCCAGATTTGCGCCATTCCTGGAGAGAGCTCTGAATACTTCCACAGGAATGCACTCCAAGGAATACCATTTCCTTGTCCCTTTTTATGGAAAAGGAAATCCAGGCACGGAGAGGGGAAGTAGAGGGAGGACCTGTGGCCGTAGAGGGGCGAGGGGAAGCCAGGGCCAGTCCCTTCCTTCTCGACCAGAGCTCTCCTCCCAACCAAGCTGCTTCTCTCAGGTCTCCTGAGCTTCCTCACCCCATCCCCCATCCCCCACCCCCCACCTCTCTCCCGCAGAGTCTCCTGGCCTAAACCTGAGTCAGTAAGGAGCAGGGCTGGATAACCTGTCTACTTTCTGCGGAGTTTAGCTCAGAAGACTGGAGTTGGGCGCCCAGTTGGAAGTGCCCCCCATGACTCGAGGCTCAGCTTCACTGATTTTGGAAAATCCCGGAATGGGGGTGGGTGGAGGCGGGGAGGTAAGGTGAGAAGGGGCCAGCACTGGGCAGGTTGCTGTTTCATCCGGCTGTGCAGAAGCCGGTCCCCTCTGGGACTCTGAGCTCCCACCGCCCCAGGCCCTGCTAAGGATTTCACATCTCTTCCCCCCTCACCACCAATAGCAGAGAGGAAAGCCCAGTGACACTCCTTCCCAGGAGGTCGGTAATCTCAGCTCCTTACAGACGAAGAAACTGAGGCTCTCCCCTTATATCGACATCAGCTCATTACTGCTCATGTCTACTCTAGGGCTCCCAACATCCCATGGCTCCAACGACCCTCCCCTTTTCTCTGCGTTAAGTCCATTCCTTTCCCAAGTTCCTAGGGTCACAGAAGGCCCTGGAAGTGCAAGTCCTGCTCCAGCACGAGGCTATGGATGGTGAGAGGACGGCCCCAGGACAGGACGAGATGGGGGGACATGCCCGCTGGGCTACCCTCCCCTCTTTCCCCTGCGCGGGTGTGCCCAGATCCTCCCTGAACGAAGGCCAGGTTTGCTCTGGCCGGGCAATCCCGCGGCGCCAGCCTGAAGGCAAAGATCACGCGAAGGATCAAACATTAACTCCAAGTCGGCTTGCGCTCCGGGCTCCGCGTATCCTTAAGTAGGACCGCCGGCCCGGATTCCCCTCAGACTCCGGGTCGGTGAGCAAAGCCCAGGCCTCCAGCCCGTCCCCTCTGCCCCACCCCGCGGGCCCCGAGGGCTGCGGCTGCCCCGCACCTGTTCGGCCCCCGCCGGCGCAGGCCCCACCCCGCGGCCAGGGAAAAGGAAAATTGCAAGCAGAACCGCTCCTTGCGCCCGAAACTGTGCGGCCGCGGAACGCGCGGCCCTTTGCTTCTCTCTCCCGGATCCACTCTCGGGTGCCGGGCAGACGCGGCTCAGCGCCCCTCGTCAGCTCAAGTTTCTCTGACACTTCTGGGGCCACCAGGATTTTGTTCCCTCCACCCCGCCCTCGCCGCCACTCCCCTGGCTTTGCACACGTCGTCCGTCCCGGGACGCGGAAAGTCCTCTTCCAGGTCCCGATCTCTTCCCTCGCTTTCCCGGCACAAGCTACCCCCGGACCCCTGAACCCCACATGTCCATAGGGACGTGCACAAGCCTGGTCTTCGGGGCCCGCGCGATCTCCACCCCCGGCGCCCCAAGCCACGCGCACGCCCACTCTGAGGCGCCCAGCAGGCCCCCAAAGGGCGCTGAGCCCTGCGCCACCCGCGCTTCCCTCGGGTCCCGAGTCCCGCGCGCGCCTCCATGGCGCCCCGCCCGCCCGCCCGCTCCCCCGGGACTCTCAGGCTCGTTGGCGCCGCGCCTCCCGGGGTCGGTCGCCGGGGCCCCAACGCTGCAGCCTCACCGTGTTCTTCCTGGCTACCATCTTCTCCAGCTTTTTGGCGATTCTCAGCAGCTCCTCTTCCTGGCCCATGTTGGCCCACGACGCCCGGCGGGGCGACGGGCGCTGGGGCAGCAGCCGGGCCTCGGGGGCGGGAGGCGCGGAGGCGGAGGGCGAGCAACACGCGCGGGACGCAAACACACACGACACACACGCCTGGCGGGGGCGGGGTCCCCCTCCCCGCCCGCCTGCCTCCGACGTGGGGGAGGGGTGGCGTGCACTAAATATAGATTTCAAGGACTTGCTGGGGCAAAGATTGTCCGCGCCGGCCGGTCGGGCCTCCCGAGCCTCCCGAGCCGGACGAGGCTTCGAGAGAGGGCTCTTCTCCGCGGGCCCTTCCGCGGGGGGCCGGAGGGGGGCGGTGTCGGGAGCTGAGGGAGGTTTGGGGAGGGAGGCTCCCTGGCGAGTCAGGAGGCCGTCGTCCGGGACACAAAAGGCTGTCGCGGTGAGAAGGGCGCCTGAGTGTGCCCCGGGAGCTCCGGCAAGAGTTCGGGACTCCCGCGTATCTGCACCGCCACAGCTCAAAGCGGGCGGACCCGGCTCCGCGCGGCTGCCCCAGTGGAGGCAACTTGGGGCCCTCGGATCGCATCTGGGGCGTGATCATGAAACCAAACTCTGCGGGACCCTGTGCTCACTCACAGCCTGTGCGCACGCGTATTCAGGCCTTCTGTTTCGGACTATTTTGTGACCGTTCGATTTTGCAGGGTTTAACACGGTCCTGCAGAAGAGCTACGTTCGGTGCTGCCGGCGCAGGGCGGCATTGAGTAGTGAGGGCTTGGGAGATACCCAGCGCCCAACTTTGAGAAATACTGACCCAGGTGCACGGGCGCCCTCTGTTCGCGGCCAGGGCACTGCCTCCCCGGTGGGACGGAGCCTGGAGGGTCATGGCGGGTGGAGAGGAGACAGAATTGCGCCACCACAGTTGTGCACACATCTGTGTTTCTGAGGAAGGGCCTTCCAAGGGTCTCCAGCAGACCCAGGCAGGTCTCTTCTTAAACAAGAACTTAACTGGCAGAAAATCATCTTTTGGAGGGAAGGGTGCTTAGGGACCTGGCGGGGAGGCATGAAAAGCGGTCCACAGTGCAAGTGAAGTGGGGAGCTGTGGTTTGGAGAGTTCGGTGAAATCTTCGGACTCTCCTGGGAGAACCTGAGAGAACCCCAGCCCAGCGCAGTCACAGAGGCAGTGTGGTGTGGTCTCGTCTGGCTTCAGACTGCTGCTGTGTGTCCTGGGACCCAGGTAGGAAGGGGTGACGTTTTTCATTCGTTCAGAAATGCGTCGAGCGTTCAAGGAGCAAACAAGACAGACCCAGTCCCAGCAAGCTTGAGATTGGGTCTGCGGGCAAGAGAAATCCTTCAACAAATATGGACGCCATCCATTCTGTGTTGTCACAGCTAGGGTGAGGGGCAGGAGAAAGGCACACGCCTTAAGGACACATTTGAGGAGGTGTCATCTCCAAAGAAACAAAATTTAAACTTTGGGCAGAAGTGCAGAGTAGGAGTTGGAGGGAGAAGGAAGAGAATGTTTACATAAGAGAATAAACACTCATTCATTCAACATACATTTATTGAGCACCTACTATGTGCCAGGCAGATCTAGCCCTGTGCATCCAGAGGAAGAAAGCAGTCCTCCTGGAGTTTCAGATGTGCAAAGCGTAGGGATGGGAGGGGGCTGAGCATGTCCGGGTTGGAGGAACTGAGAAATTGGCGTGGCTGCAGCACAGACGTAAGCAGAGTGTGGGGAGATATGAGGCAGAAAATCAGAGACGGGTGGGGTATGACCCCACAAAGCACCATAGGCTACTTCTCGGAGGTTAGACTAATGGTTTGGGATTTGGGGAGGACTCCTGACCAACCCCCAAGCAAGCTCCTCTAGACCCAAGGGACAGCTGTCGGGAGTTACTTAGGATTGCTTTGAAAAAGCTGCTTTCAGCTTTTGGCTCGGAGGAGGCCCAGATGCCTCACTCCTCAGCCATCAGAACCCAGGTTCATCCGGCACCAGTTGCCTCCACCACGCACCAGCAAGGGGGTCGGTGACACATCTGCCCTAGCCCCCAAGATTGGCCCCCTGGGCCTATATCCAAAAAATGTCGGTGACAACATTGCCAAAGCCACTGGTGACCAGAAGGGTCTGAGGATCACAGTGGAATGGGCCATTCGGAACAGAGAGGCCCAAACTGAGGTCGTGCCTTCTATGCCTGCCTGATGGTCTGAGCCCTCACAGGACCGCCACGAGACAGAAGGAAGCAAAAACAACAACAACAGAAAACCACCATTAAGCACAGTGTAAATACTACTTTTAATGAGATTGTCGACATTGCCCAACAGCTGTGTCACCCATCTTTACCTAGAGAACTCTCTGGAACCATTAAAGGCATCCTGGGGACTGCCCAGTCTGTGGGCTGCAACCCTGATGGTCGCCACCCTCGTGACATCACAGATGACATCAGCAGTGGTGCCGAGGGTGCCTGGCTAATGAACAGCTACAGAGGGAAATACTTCAATTAGAGGTCATTTGACAATAAATAAATATATTTGATTTTCCTCGCACTTCCACCCAGTTCCCTTTCTGAGTTGTATGACAATGAAAGAAGCCAAGCCTCCTGCATCACCAGGGCTCAAAGGACCCCAGGAAAATGAGTCCGATCCCTCCATGGTGCTGATGGGGAGACTGAGGCCCAGAGAGGCCCGGGTTTGCATTGTTCAAGTGTTTCAGAGACTGTTGGCACTCATTCATATTCCCTCTGCCTACCTGTCCTCCCTGGAGGTCACCTGCAGGCAGTTCCTGGACACGCTTCTGACATCCTCCCACCTCTCTCTGACCCAGGGCTTCCAGGCAGGCTGGAAGAGCTTGGGAATTGACAGCCCCGGTAAGAAACTTCCCGACCAACAAGAGACCTGTCCTGACCGGTGTGGTTCAGTTGGTGGCTGGGCGCCATCCCACAAAGTGAAGGGTCGCCGGTTCGATTCCTGGCCGGGGCACATACCTGGATTGCAGGTTCAGTCCCCAGTCTGGGTGTGTACGAGAGGCAACCAATGGGGTTCCCCTCTCACGTTAATGTTTCTCTCCCTCTCTTTCTCCCTCCCTTCCTCCTCTCTAAAAATAAATAAATAAAATCTTAAAAATAAATAGACCAGAGTTGGTGGTAAAGACACTGATTTCTTCACTCGATGGGACAACTTGAAGGCTTGTTCTAATCTATACGCTCTCTCAAAGGTCGCCAATAAGGTAAGCCCTGATACGCACAGGGATACGCCTCATCAACACACCCTGCGCTGCTTCTTAATCTTCTGTTTCACTTCCCTACTCCCTCGTTATGCTTCCTGGGATCACATTGCAAATAAACTGCTTGACTCCAAATATCTGCATCCGGGAAAGTCAAATGCAGACCAGACCTGAGTGGAGCTAAACTGCAGGTCTTCTCACTCCTGGATCGGTGCTCTTTCCTCCACCCCAGGGTTTCTCCACGGTGGCACTGTTAACATTTTGTACCAGAAAACCCACTGGGGGGCTGACCTGTGTATTGCAGCATGTTTAGCCGCACCCCTGACTTCTAGCCACTAGAGGGCAGTAGCACCATCCCATTGGGAGCAATGACTACGCACATAATTGCCCCAGGCTGTGGCAATTACAGGGTCCAGAGAAAAATTTCCAAGCCCTAAGGTTCTTTCCACTTCCCTATTACTTTTCAGATCACATAAATAAAACACTGGGATTTACTTAAAAAAAAAAAAAAAAAAGGAAAAAGGAAAAGAAAAGACATTTTTTTATTAGAGATGAGTGGAAGAACAAGTCCGGACACTGGGGGCTCAGAAAACAACTCTGTCCCGGGGGAGCACGGAGCAGTCGCAGTCGGTCCCCAGGGTAAACAGCCCGGCCTCTGGGCCAGGCTGCAGTGCTAACCGTTGCCGCCCTCTGGCCTCCCCTCGTTGGCCTGGCCCATCGGCCATTGTAAACGGGCGAGTTAGACCCTGATGGGGGCTTCGTGGGTCTGTTTTCTAAGCCTCGGCTGAAGGCCTGGGTGGAACTTCCGGCACTGGGAAGCAGAACCATTAAGTCTCCGCCCTCCCATTCCTATCAGTGTCCTTTCACCCTTCCTGACCCTTTTCTTCCCGGAGACTGGAAGGCTCCTGAGTCGACCAAGAGAAAGAGGAGAGAAGTGAGAAGCCATCACCCAGGATGTGTCCTGCTCAGTCAAGGAGACTGGACAACGGGGTTGAGTCCTACTCTGCTTCTTGGCTGGGAGTACAGTAGAGGTCCCCGGAAGGCCGTGCTGTCCCTCAAAAGGAGTGACACTCAGGATAGTTAGTTAACAGGCAGTAAGTGTGGCATGGGCACTGACCAACCAGAACGGGTACGGCTGCAGACAACTGCAATGTCATGTCAGCCTGCCCCGATCCCCAAACCATCTGCCCTGCCCATTCCCTAGCTCAGCCCCTGGGACCAGCTTCCCAGTGAGGGGCCACATCTGCAGGGCCCTTGTCTTACCCATGTGGCATCTGCAGTGCCTGGTACAGGTCTGGACACAGAGCCAGAACTCAGGAAAGGACTGCTAATGAATGGACAAGGAGATGGTCCCTGGTCTGGCAGAATCCCTGGTCTGGGGGATGATGAAGGCGGGCTGGCCCTATTCCTGGGAAGTCCCCTGACTGGAGGAGGAAACAGAGCCTTGGTCCGATGGGGGTTGAGGGTCTGCAGTGGAAGCTAGCTCAGGAGCACTCAGATCCAGCCAAAGGGCTCCCTGGACCAGTGGGGTGGGACGGTTAATGAGATAGAGGGGAAAGAACCACCATCAGCCCTAACGTAGTGTCCTTGGCAGGGGAGGAAGGCCAGCCACAGAGGCTCAGGGACAGAGAGAGCAAGACCCAAAGAAATGAACACCTCAGCTCCCCAGTCTTGTGGGATCAAGTCCTAGCTCTGATCATCGGGGTCCAGCAAGATGGTGGTTCACGCATGCAAGGGCCAGCGAGGAGCTAGTCTTGCAAAAGCTGCACATAACTTGCTGGGAGAACCCTGGTTCTTAAGCCCTCTCCTTCAGCGAAGCCAACCTGGGGAGAGAAGAATGAAAATTGGCATTTTTCTAAGCACTTATTACCAGCTGTTTATCTCACTTGGTTTCACAACTGCTCCATGGTAAAATTATATCATAATATGGGGGTAGAGAAAAGCATCCCCATTTTATAGACAATGAAACTGAGGCTCGAAGAAGTGAAGCCACTTGCCCAAGTCTCCTCACTCTAAAGCTGGGGCTTTTATTATCATACATGCTTCAACAAGAGGCATCAGCTAAATGCTGGGTGATGGATACCTGGTTGGGGACACTGATTTGTGTTTGGTGCCTGACTTTGATGGACCGAGGTTGACAATGCCCAGCAACACCCAGCTCCTGCCCTTGCCTTCCCCCACTCCTAACACAGACCACCCATGCCACCTCTGAGAAATTCCCAGGGGAACAAGGAACAGAGGCAGTTTCTTTCCCAATGCTACTGGCTCTGTCCTTTGCCATTGCCAGGTTCAACTAAATAGACGCACATCCTCTCTGCCTGGGAGCTGGCAGGCTCAGCAGATTGCAGGAGACTCCTGTACTCGAGGGGAGTTTAGGCAGACCGAGGGCTGGTACACAGCCACCCCCATCCTGCCTCGACTGCAGGAGAGCGATTCCTTCTCTCTGAGCAACTGGCCTGGCCGACAGAGCTTTGCCCATCCTCTCCTGGGGAGTGCCGGAGCTTGGGCCTCATCACCTCCACCACCCCTCAAGGCCTGGGCTCCCCCCTGCCTCACCCAGCCTGGGCTCGAGTGGGGAAAGCGGAGCACCAGGACAGGGGATAGCCAAACCATGGCCACCTTGGCCCATGTGTACCCCGATCCTGCGGGCAGATTTCCCACCCTAATACACCACGTCTTGACTGACTCTGCCTCCCAGGTACTCTGCCATCTCCCCTCAAACCGCAGTTCTGAGCTCCTACCTACTGGCATGCTCCTTCTGGGTAGGGGCTGCCTGGCTGAGGGACAGTCTTCCACGTTCTGGCGCCCCCCCGCCGATAGGAGCGAGTGCTCTCGGAGCTGGAAAGCAGGGAAAGGCCAACGTGACCCTGATGCCCACGGAGCTCTCCCACTCCAGAATAGAGAGAAAGGGCTCAGGTGCATAATGAGGCTGGGGAGGGGCGGGGCGGACGGGTGGGTAGAGTCCACGAGGCCCCCCGGCTGAGTCTATCACAGGCCCCAGAGGCCTGGAAATGACCTCTAGAGAGCTGGAAATTTCTGCTTGTCTATTCCCCACACTCCAAACCGAAAGGGTTTGTAAGGAAGAGAGGACTGGATCCTGGGTTGGAGGTGGAGGCAGAGTGAAGACCCCACTGTCGGCCTCTAGAACAAGTCACACAGACGGGACTCAGTCTTTTCTACTCCAGCTTCAGCTTCCTGGGTCCCAGATTCTTAACATTCCAGGCCAGACTCGGGAGCAGGTGAGGTGTTTAAAGGGGACAGAGGTCCAATCACCCTCTGCTCAAGGTCTCATATTTCTGCATTAGTCATGGGCCTCAGGGTTGGGAGTTATCCCAGTCTTCAGGCAGACACAGTTTCCAGGCAGGGAAATAAATGGAAGCTCAGAGAGGTCAGGACACTTGCCCAGGTTGCACAGCTGGGCTCTCACCAACCTGAACCTGACAGGGGGGTACATCTCCGCAGGGGTGGTTCCAGATGTCAGGCTGGGTCGGGAGGTGCTCAGGGCTTCCGAGAGGCCCTCTTCAGAGCTGGGTGGGGTTTGGTTGGCACCCCCGAGTTCCACAGGGCTCGTAAGGCTAGAGGAGGAAGACGTTGGACTGCCCTGGCTCTCGGGGACCCCAGGAGGCTCTGAACTCAGGCTGGGGACTTCAGAATGATCTGGAATCAGAGATGATAAAGCCTGTCTTTATCTCTTACTCTGCTCAATTTCAAAGCAGTCTTTGTCCTCTAGCATCTCCCCACTCCCCATCTACCTCTCCGGGGCTCTCCTTCAATTCTTTCCCATCACACTGCAGTCTCATCCACCCACGAGATTCACTCACAACGGCCAGGGCCACAGTGATACACTGCTTGGCTTCTGCTTACACACTCTCCTCAGTCTGGGCTCTCCCGCTCACCCCTTAGGCTCAGCTTGGAGGCTGTCCCCGCCACCAGGAAGCCTTCCCAAACCACCCTGCAGTCCCAAGAGGACATGCTCTCTCCCTCTCCTAAAATCCCAGAACAAGCCAGTCCATTCATTCATTCATTCAACAAACAGTTCTTGAGAACAGCCGGGCAGCCGGGCGCCGCGCTAGGTGCTGGAGAAGTGGTAGTCAACAGAACGTGCACAGTTCCTGCCGCCTCGGGATTCACGTTCCTTACACCACGTTCCGGCTTTGTCTCCCCCACTTGACTATGTCTCAGTAGCCCCCAAAGACACAGCTCCCCAAGACATAGTGGATGCTCAATGAATGCTTCTCTCTTCATTCAGGCGAAGCACTGACAAGTTTGGAATACAACAGACCTGGGTTGGAATCCCACATAGTGGACTTATGTAGGTCACTTAACATCTCTGTTCCTGTCCTTGTAAGGGGAGAGGATAGCCCCACCGTGAGGGTGGTATGGACTAACATACGTGCTCTGAGCTCGGTGCCCAAGCACACAGTAGGGCCCCCAATGAATGGCACAACGAGCATTTTTCTGGGAAGCCAACCATACCTCCGCTGGTATGTCCCACGCTGCCTTGGACCGTGGCCCGAGAAGGGTTTTTGACTGGTAAGGGTGGGGGGCAATCCTCACTCTGGCTCTGAGGGGCAGCTGATCCCAGGCTGGTGATGGCCTCGTAGGTCTTGTTGCTGATGTCCATCCTGCCACTGGCGCAGTGGACCGGGGCCGGGGCCTTTAGAAGGCAGCCCTGCCGGGGCAGAAGTGTGGGAGGGAGGACAGCCTGGTTCCCCAGCTCAGCCCCGGCCCTCCCCACAGCAGGCCCAGTCTGGTTCTTTCCTTCTACTGCCTGGAAGCCCGAGAGGCAGGGACTGGGACCCACCTTCTCTTCCTCCTCTTCCTCACTGTCAGAGGCAGGCTCTGTAGAAATTCCCCAGGAGTAGTCCACATGCAGAGGGAAGACGAGGGTCCCAGCCTGGGCCTGTTCCAGCTGCCAAAACAAAGCTTTGACAGTTCAGAGGGGCAGGGCTCAGAGGAGAGAAGGTCGGGGTACCCCTCCTTCCCTAGACCTCACCAGCTCCACACACTCCTTGTGCTGCTTCCTCCTGGCTATGTCCAGGGCTGTCTCTCCATCATCGTTCACTGCGAGGGGTAAAGGCAGGAGTCATAGTCAGGGTCAAAGCCACATCAGAGCTTAGAGGTTGAGATGGGCCTCTGGAATCAAACTGTCTGGGTTTGAACCCTTGCTGTGCTACTTCCTGGCTGTGTGAGCTTGGGACTTAATTCTCTCATCTATAAAATGAATATGATGGCCCTGGCTGCTGTGGCTCAGTGGATTGAGCACTGGCTTGCAAACCAAAGGGTTGCAGGTTTGATTCCTAGTCAGGGCACACATGCCTGGGTTGCTGGCCAGGTTTCCATTAGGGGGCACATTGATGTTTCCCTCTCTTTCTCCCTACCTTCCCCTCTCTCTAAAAATAAATACATAAATAAAATCTTAAAAAAAAAAAAAAAAGAGTGTGATACTTGTAACTCCCTGACCAGGCTGCTGTGATAAATGGATGAGTGAACATGTGCAGAGCTCTGGCACACTACCTGGCACGTGTCAAACAGTGAGTGGCGGCTATTACAGTCACTATAATTCAGGCGCAGCTCATGCATATTGGGTTAGGTACTTTCCGAAACAATGTTTTCTTTTACCCTCTTAGCAGGCCTATTAGATGAGTGGTATTATTCCCCTCTTACAGATGAGGAGGCTGAGGTTCAAGAGCGGAAAGGGCAAACCCCACAGTCACACAGGTGGTCAGAGGCAAGCCAGGATTAGGACCCAAGTCTGACTGCGAAGTGCGTGCTCGCGACCAGCGCTGTGTCTGGGAAAAAGGCGGGGGTCCCGCCGAGGGGCAGTCGGGGGTGGGAGCCTGCTGGAGGAGGCCTTCGGGCCCCACCTGTGCCAGTGGAAGCTCTTCCTCTCAGCAGCAGCTTGAGGCAGTCGGGTTGGTTGTAGAGGGCAGCGCAGTGGAGGGCACTGTTCCCATCGGCAGCTGTGGCGTCTGGGTGACCCCTGGGGAGGTGTGGTCAGGGAGGAAGGAAGGGGAATAGAGAGGTGAGGGGTTCATCGTCAGTGCGAGAAGAGGAAGAGGAGAGGAGGGAGGAAGACTGGGAGAAGAGCAAGGCAAAGGGTGGGCGTGAGGACATGGACAGCCAGGCAGGGAGGTTCTCACCCATTCTGAATGATGAAATCCACCAGGGGCAGGGAGGCCTGGGTGGCGACTCTGACAGCCAAGTGCAGGGCTAGCTCTCCGGGTGCCTGAATACATAACCGCGCCTCTGAGTTTCCTCCCGTTCACTCGCCCCCAGCCCCTTACCACCCGCTCGAACCCTTGCTGCCTTCTGACACCTCCAGAGAAGAAGCTGCCAGAACCCCTGTGAGATGAGACTGAATGGGCAGACCTCATGTTTGACAGGGTGAAAGACCATCCCTTCGTCTCTTCCTCCAGTGGCTCTGGCTCCTCTTGGCCCCAATCAAAGACGTTTCCCAAACTTGGCTCTCGGCCCTGGGCCCCTCTCTCTGCGCCTCTCCCTCCCACCAGGGCCTCAGCTAACCTTGTGCTTTCAGCTGTCACTCACATAGGCTGTTCCAAGTTCTTACCTCACCCTCACGCTGCACGCTCATTGCCCACTGACAGCCTCACAAAGATATCAGACAGCTCACAGACGTGCCACCCCATTTCTGATGTCCAGTCAGTCAACAACTCCTGGCGATTTTATCTTTCAAATGTCTTGATTGCTCCCCTCCCATTCACATAATGTTTGTTCCTGGCGAAGCCGTACACTGGCCTTCCTGCTCCAATCTGACCCACCTTTATCCCCTTCTAAGGGTGTTCAAGAAAAAAAGATACTAACAATTTATTGCACACTTATTGTGCACCAGGCCCTGCACATACAGGACTTAATTCTCATTTCAACGCTGCGGGCACTATTACAAACCTGTTTGACACATGAGAAGACTCAGAGGAGTGACCCGCTGGGGATGGCACAGCTAGGAGCAGACGGAGCCGGAACTCTGGCTCAGGTCTGCGTGACTGCACCTGTGCTGTTCCCCACCTACCCCTCTGATGGGCGGGGCTTCAGCAGATGTCTGAGGCGGGCAGCGGGGAGTAACAGCTGGTCCCAGGGACCGGGGAGTATATGAGTGTGGGTGGGTAAGTGGTCCTTGGAGGGGTTCTCACCTGCCCCTCGGGCCCCTGCAGCAGCTGCCCGAAGTCCTGCCCATTAGCAAAGGCCTCCAGGACAGACAGAAGGTCCCGGTTACAAATGGCCATCCAGAGTCTCTGAGGCTCGGGTGTGGACCGCCGGGCAAACCTGTGTTCCACATACTTGGCCACGATATAGTCCCTGCGGGCACTCCTGCCAAAGACAACCACAGGATCTCAGAGCGAAAGCAGTTTCCGCCCAGCTGACCCCTGGAACCATTCCACAGGAGACAAGGGATCTCCTTTCCCAGGAATCTGTCTTGGACCCTTGCAGATGACTCCCCTCTCCCCAGACTTCTGGTCCAAGGCTTCCAGGACCTTGGGAGCTGGAGGGGCAGAATCCCCAGCCAGGACACCCCCCATCTGAAAATCCCCTTACATGTCACTGTCAGCTGAGGGTTTAGGGCCGCCATGTGAGGGCAGCTGGGCCTCCATGACCTCATTGAAGCGCGTGTTTCCGATGTTCAAGGCCAGCTGGAGTCACAGGAAAGTAAGACGAAGTAGTTAAAACAGCGCCCCCTGGAGGACGAGCCCCCAGATATACCCACTCCTCCACTGTCCCCTTTTCTGGCAGGTCGGGATCCTGCCTCACCTCAGCCACACCCCACTCGACCCCACAAGCTCTGGCTGAGTCAGTCTGCCCAAACCTGCCTCCTGATCAAGCCACACCCCGAAACCCCTCTGTCCCTGCCCCATCCTCACCAACAATTCGGAGGGACACAGCAGGTCGAGTGTGAGGGACTGCATGCGTGAGAATCGTACGCCCAGCTCGCGGTGGACGCCAGAGCACTGGATGCACATGAGCACTCCCAGGTTGGTGCTGAGCCACGTGGGGTCTGCAAGGGAGGACAGCTCGTTCCTGGAGATGTGGGCCCCGCCCCTCATGTTCCACCACCCTCCTCCAAGGCCCCACACCCGCACCTGCAGCCCCGCAGTCGCAGCACTGGCCATTCCCTGGCCTGTTCTTCACCTCCGCGATGAGCAGCTTGGTGAGGTCCTGGAGCTCCCCGTCCAGCCCAGCGCCCCCCCAGGGCCCCGGGCTGCCGCTGGGCTCCCCGAGGAAGGCACTGCTCAGAGCTTCGTCCTTGCTGTTCTGCAGCACTGACACCCACCTGCGGAGAGTGTGTCGGGTGGTATGGGGAGGGTACGGGCCCTGGGGTCCCGCCCATCAGGCTCCCGGGCTCCCTTCGCCCCATCCAAGCGGGTGGTGGGGAAGCACTCACGCCTCACACTCATGTTCGTCCTCCGCCTGGAAGTGGTATGTCCTGTTGTCTGCGGGGAGAGGAGGAGATGTCTGGGCCACAGAAGTCCTGCCGGCCTTCCCTGAGCCCAGGGAGCCTGCACCCAAACCACTGGATCCAGGCGGAGCCCTAGTCTCTGCGGGCCCAGGCTCAGCCAGCTAGGAGTGGGCTGGAAATGGCAGTGGCCAGCAGAGGGGGCAGTGTCTCAGCAGTGACCTACAAACGCCTGCAAGGTAGATCCCAACAAGGCTCTCTGTGCGCAGTATGTGTGTGTATGGGGGGGCGGCGGGGGTATGTGTGTTCCAGGGTCAGGGGAGGTCTTCTAGGGCACAGGACCCCACCCAGCTCAGAGGCAGTGTCTCCTCTGAACCCACTGCCACCACCCCACCTGGCCCCATGGTCCCCTCTCTGGGCTCCCTGATCCCTATCTATCCCCTTGCCCAGCCTGTACCAGCTGCCAGACTGTTGCAGCCTAAGGTTGTGCTCTAACTGCACCTCTCCCCTGCTCCAAGACCTGCCTTGGCTCCCTACTGCCAGGAAATAAGATCCACACTTTTAAGAGGCATTCCTAGGCCTCACCCCCTACTACTCCTAGACAAAGCCTACACTTTGGCCAAACTGGCCAGACCTACGCTCCTGTTTTTATTCCAATCCTGTCTCCTGAAACACCCTCCCCAAACTACCTCCTGTGTCCTCCCAGGCTCACGTCACATGTTCTCTCCTCCAAGCAGCCTTTCCTGACTCCCCCCGGCAGGGCAGGCGCAGGCCTTCCCCCTTTCATCTCCGACAGCGCTGTATCTATCTGCACCTCTGTTCTGCACACCCCCCTCCCGGGCCTCCAGTCACACCCCTGCCAGAGAGGGCTCCCTAAAGGTGAGACCTAGGCCATTCTCAGCCTGCACCTGCCCCAGGAAGGGCTGGCACCGAAGGCTCCAAAGGATGAAAAGGGAACATGTTGAAGTAATAATAATTCCAAAAGCCAAATGACCCAAATCCATCCGACTGCGCTTTACGGAGTGTCCGCAGCAGCTGTTCAATGAACAGGTGCGGAGTTGGACACAGGTCCCCCATCCCTGCCGCCTGGTTGCCGACAGGTCTCTTAGAGAAGCCTCGGGCTGCTGTGGGGAGGGGCCAGGGACTACTCACGAGTCACCAGATCGAAGCACTTTTTCTCCTCGGGGTTTGGCCTCACTTGGCACGTCAGCAGGGTCAGCTTCACCGGGGGCCGGTTTATCTGTGGGAAGTCGGGGGTGGAGGGTGTACATGTTACCCTCTGGGCCTCCCAAACTCTTGAGGCCTCTGTTTCTCCATCTGTTAAATGGGCATAATCCAGTTCCAGTGTCATGCCTCCTCTCTCCCAGCACCCCAGGGTTGCAGAGTGTGGGCCAAGACGAGGCTGGAGCTTTGGGCCCCATCTTCCCCTCCACAGGGGTCTCCAGCAACCTGGATCCAGGTTTGGGAGTTGGTCTTAGAGGAGAGGGCTTGACACTTGTCTGCTCAGAATACCAGGAGAAAGGACCTAGGGTGCTGCGCCCCCTGCCCCCCGCCTCGGGCCTCACCATGCTGTGTGAGATGGTCAGGCAGCCATACTTGACTCCACACTTCCTTTTCTGCCAGACTCTTCGAATTCTAGGGCCCAGAGGGATAGAGAGACAGCGACCCAAGGCTTACACCTAATTCCCCTGTTGTCAGAAAAAGAGTCCTGGACCAGCTCTCCAGCCCCAGCCACGCCTCTTCACCTCTTCTGTCCTCCGACTCCTAGACCCCTCCTTTTCCAGGGCCTCCTTCTGGAGCAGAAGACGCAGCTCTGCCCAGAAGCAGCTTTCAGTCTGATGGGGGAAACAGCCTTGCTCTCTGGGAATCCTCATTCTGAAGGGAAGCATGTGACCTTGACTCTCTGAGAGCTCCTAGTTGATGGAGGAGACACAGCCCCTACCTTAGGGCGCTCCTCATCTGAGCGGAGGCATGGGTGCTTGACCACAACAGATGGATTACGGTTAAAGACAAAGCGAGATAAATATTGGGACCCCAGAGACCCAGGAGCAAACCCATGCTCCAAAGCTGCGTAACACGACTGCAAATATTAACCGGTCTAACAGTTATTCTTCTCCGATAAAAACTGATTAGAAAGCAGAAACATGACCACATCCCATAGAGGCCTTTGCATTTCACGGACTGATTTTTTTACACTGGGGAGCAAGGCATAGGTGACACTTTCACTTCCAGGCATGTTCAGTATACTGTAAGAGGTTGAGTGAGGCCATGGAGACCGTCGCAGGGGGGTCCAACCTGCGGCCCGGGGGCCACATGCGCGGCTCAGGGTGGCTAGGAATGCGGCCTGGCACAAAATCGTAAATTTACTTAAATCATTATGAGATTTGTTTTTTGTGATTATGTGTCACAATGTATTTAATGTGTGGCCCAAGACAACTCTTCTTCCAGTGTGGCCCAGAGGCGCCAAAAGGTTGGACACCCCTGGCTGGGACACAGTAAGTGCTCAGAAAGTTGTTAGCTGCTGCTCTTGTTCTTCTTCAAGTTCAGAACAACCAGTGACTTTTAGAAGTCATGCCCAGGACTGTGATGATTTTGCATGGCCGCAGTGGAGGGTCCTGGAACCCTCAGGGTTTTCACAAATGATAAGAATAGTCCTTTTGGTCAGCAACTCCAACCCTGACATTTCCTGTCTGTGTGGCTTTGGGCAAGTTACTTAAGCTCTCCAAGTTACTTACCCGTCACTTTTCTTGTATAGAAAGCCCACCTTCTCCGTCCCAAACTGCTTGTTGCCTTGGTGCTGGTGGATGCTGTAGCCACATCCTGAGTTCTTCCGGCTCGTATTCTCCTGTTCCTCAGACATGCAAGGGTGACCTCAGGTTGGAAAAAGCCCCACCCTGCAGGGGTCTCCCACAGGGAGACTTAAGGGGACTCTGAAAAGTCTCCCTTCTCTCCCCAATCCCCTGCATGGCGTGCCTTGGGGGAAAGCATTCCTTTTGGGATGAATCAGGGGCTGACCTCTCTGTTCTCAAGCTGCAGCATCCCTCGGAGGGAGTCCCGGAGCTGGGTCAGTTTCTGTAGCTCCTCCTCTTGGGCTTGACGCAGCTATGGGACAGAGGACAGGACCCCATCATCAGCCAGCAGATGTGCCAGGTGCAGAGCCAAGAGCCAAAGCAGCAGGGCAGGGGCCTCTCTCTCTGGGCCAGGGCCAACTCCTCCACACCCAGATTCTCCCGGAAGGACAGGGGGCTCGACCACATGCCAGAGGGTGAGGCCCGACTTACTGCATGTACCGAGGCTGCCAGCTTCTCGATGAAGGGGGACAGGCTCTGAGCAGCCTTCCAGCCATCCTGGAAAAAGCTAAGAGGTGGGAGGCCAAACAAGGGAGCAGAGGGAAATAAAAATGAGAGATAAAGCACAAAGTATGGGCCAAGGGCTCTAAGGATCACCAGGCAGTATAGTCTGATGGTCAGGAACAGGCACCCTGGAGTTAGAGTGTCTGGGTCCACATCCCATTTACTGTGTGTGTGAGCTTCGTAAACATGAGCCTCAGTTTTCTCATCTGTACAATGGGGATAATAATAGTACCCACTCACAGGGGTGCTGGAGGATTGAGTGAGATCAAGTGACATGTGGAGAGTGCTCAATGGAGAAGAGCTATAACAAACATTTCCCACAAGGGACAGACACACGGAGTCCTTGAGGGGCTGCCCGACCCTTGGCATGGGCCGTGGTCTGTGTTGCCTGACGGGTTAAGGGGTGAGGAGTGTGGGGGTAGGGCTGGGGACATGGGAAGGAACCTACTTGTGCTGGGCGTGGAAGAACTTGATGAGGCTCTGCAGGAAATCAGGACCTTGCTTCATCTGGCTCTCCCCGGCTTTGAGCAGATACTGGGGGGAGGGCAGGGCAGGGCGAGATGTACCACGTGAGCAGAAACTAAGTCCTTGGGACAAGGGGCTGTAGTCCCCTTCCCAGGCTACTCCTCTTGGCCATGAGTGAAGCTTGGTGATGCCCCCAGGGCCACTTGACCAGGGCCTGAGCTAAGCCTATGACTGGGCCCTTAGAGGTTCAGGAGAGGCAGACAGGAAGACACATCCCCCCTCCCCCCACCTCCCCCGGAGAAGCCGTTACCTCGCACATGTGCAGCTGGAAGACGCGCCGCTCTCTGTGTGTATCCTGGGCCACCTCCCCAGGGTTCCCTCCTGTCACCCTGGCCCGGTCCCTTTCCTTCTCCAGCCTGGTCCTAGACCCCAAGGAAAGAGAAGTCTGAACATCTCTCGCCAGCCCCTTTCACATCTCACCATCCCTACATCCTCCTCTCTGCCACGGGCACACGGGAGTGCAGGGGCCCTCCTGTGTGCCAGCTGTGTGGGAGGGTGGGGTACACAGTGGAAAAGGCAGATTCAGGGAACCCACCGGCTCAAGGGGGAAAAAGACACGAATCAAGTCGCAGCCTTGAGGAGAGCGGTAGGGGGATATAATGGGGCACTCGACCTTTTCCAGCTGCTCAGGAATTGATGTTTGAGCTGGGATCTGAAGTCTGAGAAGTTGTCTTGGAGGAATCTAGGGCTGGGTAGGAGGACCAGAGCACGTGACGACCGGAGGCAGGAGGGGTCAGGAGCCCAGATGGAGAGGGAGGTGGTTCCCGGTGAGCTAAAGAGGGGCCAGACCATGCAAGGCTGACTCAGACCCTGTTGAGGTTCTTGGTCTTTAACCCGAGAGCAACGGGAATGACTTCAGGGTTTTATACAGGGAGGCAATGGGCTCAGATAAGGGCCAGGGGGGAGCTGGGGTGGCCCCTTCTGTCTGATTTTACCGAAAGGGATTTAGTGCCATGTGGGTTAGAAGACCACTAAGTACCTTCATCCTTCTGAGCTGTGGAGCTTCCCATGTAAAGCTTAGAGAACCTTTGTTCTTTTCTTGGCAAGTGAAGATAGGAAGTACTTCCTATCCTAGTTACTGAAAGTAACCGGGGCCTTCTCCCTGCAGATTGCAAGGGTTGGCTGTTTTTTCTCTCTGGAGGTGGGTGGAACTATGTGTACATGGTTTTCTGGAAATCCCACACCCATCAGACCACCCGCTCCCAGCCAGGAGAGTATTTCCATCTCGGAGGCTGGGCGCATGTGACCATGAATGCTGTAGAAAGGAGACATCTCACTGATCAGTTCTATGCCCAAGTGGGGGTCAGCCCTGAGCAGAGAAGACAAATGTGGGGCACGCTACGAGCTGCATTACTTTTCCTCTTTGAGCCTCAGTCTTCTCATCTGGAAAGTGGGGACCCTTACCTGTACCCAGATGAGATAAAGTGTGCAAAAACCTTAGCACATAGACTTCCGGCCAAGATGGAGCCGTAGGTAGACACACTGTGCCTCCTCGCACAACCAAAAGAGGGACAACAACAATTTAAAAACAAAAAACATCCAGAACTGACAGAAAATTGAACTATATGGAAGTCCGAGGAGTTAACCAAGGAGTTAAAGAAGACATGTTCATCCAGACCAGAAGGTGGGGCGGAGCCAGGCGGAGAGCGCTCGGCAAGACTGTGGTTTGTGGAGCGGGGCGGGCAATGCTACAGCTGCCCGGAGAGACCCATGGCTGGTCGACCTGGTCCCAGCGGGGCCGAGACTGGTGGATTGGGCAGTCCTTCATTCACATGCAGATAGACCAGGAGAAGGAGCTGGGAAGCGGAACAGACCTCGCAGCCCAGGGCCCCAGCGCAGGGAAATAAAGCCTCAAACCACCTGTGGGGGTTGAGGCGGCAGCGGGAGGAACCCCCAGCCTCACAGGGGAGTTCATTGGAGAGACTCACAGGGACTTAGTACATGCACAAGCCCACTCATCCGGGAATCAGCACAGAAAGGCCCGATTTGCTTGTGGGTAGCGGGGGAAGTGACTGAAAGCCAGCAGAAAGCCGAGGAAGTGCCATTGTTCTCTCTCAGGCCGCTCCCCCACAGACGGCGTCACAACGTAGTGACGTGGGTTACCCCACCCTGGTGAACACCTAAGGCTCTGCCCCTTATATGTAACAAGCGTGCCAAGAGAAAAAAAAATGGCCCAAATGAAAGAGGAGATCAAAACTCCAGAAAAAATACAACTAAGCCACAAAGAGATAGCCAACCTATCAGATGCAGTGTTCAAAATACTGGTAATCAGGATGCTCACAGAATTGGTTGAATTTGGTTGCAAATTAGATGAAAAAATAAAGACTACGCTAAGAGAAATAGGGGAAATGTGCAGGGAACCAATAGTGATGGGAAGGAAGCTGGGACTCAGATCAACGGTGTGGACCAAAAGGAAGAAAAAAAACATTCAACCAGAAAAAAATGAAACAAGAATTCAAAAAAATGAGAAGGCTTAGGAACCTCCAGGAGATCTTTAAACGTTCTAATATCCGAATTATAGGGGTACCAGAAGGAGAAGAGGAAGAGGAACATATTGAAAACTTATTTGAACAAATAATGAAGGAAAACTTCCCCAATCTGGCAAAGGAAATAGACTTCCAGGAAGTCCAGGAAGCTCAGAGAGTCCCAAAGAAGTTGGACCCAAAGAAGAACACACCAAGGCGCATCATAATTACATTACCCAAGATTAAAAATAAGGAGAGAATCTTAGAAGCAGCAAGAGAAAAGAGGACAGTTACCTACAAAGGAATTCCCATAAGATTGTCGGCTGATTTCTCAAAAGAGACCTTTCAGGCAAGAAGGGGCTGGAAAGAAGTATACCAAGTCATGAAAGGTAAGGACCTACATCCAAGAATACTCTATCCAGCAAAGATTTCATTTAGAATGGAAGGGCAGATAAAGTGCATCTCAGATAAGGTCAAGTTCAAGGAGTTCATCATCACCCGGCCTTTATTATATGAAATGTTAAAGGGATTTATATAAGGCATGGAGGGATATCAATGGGGGAGTGGGAAGGGGAGAGAGGAGGAGAAAGTACAGAGAATAGGTAGTGTAAACAGTAGGTAGAAAACAGACAGGGGGAGGTTAAGAATAGTATAGGAAATGTAGAAGCCAAAGAACTTATGTGTATGACCCATGGACAAAAACTAAAGGGTGGGGAATAGGGGGTGGGGGTGGAGGGGAAGAAAGGGGGGGAAATGGGACAACTGTAATAGCATAATCAATAAAATATATTTTTAAAAAAACACAAAACACACACACACAAAAAAATCCCCCAAAACCTTAGCACATAGAAGATACAGCTATTATTACCACAGGCCCCTCTGGGCCTCAGTCTCCCATCTGTAGGCTGAGGAAGCAATGGCCTGGAATGGTCCCGTCTGGCACTAAAGCACCAGGCCTTACTAAGGTCTGACCTCTGGGGTTGTGTTTACAGGCAGAATCTGCACCCGGAGCAGTGTCTCAACCTTGGACCTGAAGACATGTTGACCGCACAAGCCTTTGTTGTGGGGGCTGTCCTGTGGATGTAGGATGCTCAGCAGCATCCGTGACCTCTACCCACTAGATGCCGATCTCCCCAGTGGTGACAACCAGAAATGTCCCCTGGGGGTGAGGGCAGGGGTGCAATATCACCCTTGGGTGAGAACCCCTGCTCTAGAGCGGGGTTCTGAAGCCTTTTAAATTTTCTCACAAGTGGATATTTTTCATTACAAATGGGAGCTTGTGGCAGGGTGATAGAGTTGGGGGGTAAGTGGCAACTCTATGACACGGGCCTGAGGATCAAGACAGATGCTTCTTTTTGTATCTGAAGGTAAACAGGAGAGAGAGAGGCAATGGCTGGGCCTGCAGTGTGTCAGCGACGGAGATCCCGGCAACTGGCCAAGCAGGCCAGGAGACTGAGTGGGCAGAGCGGCCGGGAGGGGGCGGGGCACTCTCCCAAGCATAAATCGTTACTATTTCTTTCAGTAGTAAAATATGAAAACTAAGTTAAATGTCTAGCGATAGGAAGAGCTTAAATCAAGCATGCTATGGCCCTACATAGGAATACTATGCAGCCCTTAAAAAGGAGGAGGAGGTTGTATGTATACTGGCACGGAAAGGTGTCTGCTCCGGAGTAACCAGGCAGAAGAGAAGTCTCAATGTAATATAGTGGCTAGAAATGTGCATTCTGGGTCTGAATGGCAGCTCCCTCCCTTACTTAATCTTCACGAATCTTCCTAAGTTTCAGTTTCTCCATTTCGAACATGAGACGAATCCTGCCGTGTTCTCAGATGACGCGGTCACACGGGAAGCATTCGCAGCCATTCCTGGCATACAGTACGTCTGCAGTACGTGGCAGGAGCGTGCTGATGCTAATGATGCTGACAATTATAATAACTACTTCTGGTGATTCCTTTGGGTAATTGTTTTACCATAGAGCACTTATTTATTTATTCAATATTTTAAATACAGGGTCTAGTGGAGATTAAAGGACGGGGCTGGGTAGCTCAGAATGAAGGTTAGGTGTGACGTGCAATCCACGACCTCGTCAACTGCCGGAGCTCTGCCCCGCAGCCTCTGCTCTGGGCATTTAGAGACGTACCCTACACCATCTGACACAGCCACCTAAGATGACCCGGGACACCTCAAACTAATAGCTGGGACTGCTTTTTACTCCACCTCCCCCGTCACCCACCCATAAAACAGCAACTGCCGTTCCCTTCCTGTCCTCAAAGGATCACCAATGTTTGTACATATTTCATATGTCAGTAAGGCTTTTCTTTCCTTCGAATGGAGTGGCTGCAGGAGTGAAATGAACCCGTGAGTGGGAGGTGCTGGAATGCTGGTTACTGGGAAGACTGAGGTGCTGGAGAGGGGAGTGCCAGCAACTACACTGAGGAGATGGGGAACAGGCACTCCGGGGGAGGGAGGAGCAAAGGAATCACAAGGGATCCCACACCCGCCAGCCTGACCTCAAACACTGAACCATCTCTCCTGTGATGCCTGTTCCGACCACCCTTCCCTCCACCCAAACAAAAGAAACCACCTGCCTTTTCTACCACCCCTGTGCTGATACTGTCCTTATGGCACTGTCACTTCATGCTTTCCTTGCTTACTGAGCCTCCTCTCTTCTTGCTTATAAACCAGGAACAGCCACCAAGGTGGAGACTGTGGTAGGTTTTTCCCTCTCTACTTTCCTGCAGATGGGGGATATTAACAGCACCTTTCCCTGCTAAGGGGACTAAACTGGTAACAGATGTAAAGGCCTGATCACAGTATCTGGTACAAAGGAAGCTCTTAAGCTATTATTACCAATTATTATTTTTAAGCACTCAAGCAATAGCCCCATTTTCCCGACGAGGAGCCTGAGATGACAAATCACTTGTTCAAGTCACATAGCTATTAGGTGGTAGAGCAGGATTTGAACCTGCGTCTGTCTGGTGCTAGAGCCCTGGGGATGGCCCTGGTCACCAATACTGTGCTCAGATTTATTCCAGCCCTCCTGCCCTGCCTGGTTCCCCCAGCTGGGGATAGTCCCAGTGCATTTTTTGATAGATCGTGGTTAGGAGCTATTTTCCAGATGAGGAAGCTGAGACCCAGACGAAGGAGGCGACTGCCCGCGATCTAGAGCTGGCCAGGGGAAATGCTGGGAACGGTGGTCTGGGCTCCTGCCTCTCAGCCCCTTGCTGTGTTATTCTGGTCCCAGTTCTGGCTCAGAAAGATGGCCATTAAGTATCTGTTGAACTGCGGTGCCAGGTGCTTTATATGCACTGCACTTATTTTGTCCCCAGGTGAACCCTGCAAGGAATCGCTGGCTCCATTTTGCAGACGAGGTAACAGACCCAACCATGGAACAGCCTCGATAAACTTGGCTCCTGCACGGGGCCTGGGATGCCCTTCTCAGCAGCCCCAGCTGTAGAGAGAAACCTCCCTCCTATATGAAAACCCAGGGACGAGACGCCTGGTGGTGTCGGATACCTGCTGTCAGGGCCCTGGGCCCGTCCAGCTGCTACCCAGACTGGTTTGGTGAGAATGAGGTGCAGTCACTCATCGACTCATGGTTCATCAATACCTTGCTGTACCTGGAGCGCTCCTGAAGGGAAATGTACACAGATGTCCGAGCCAGGACAGGTAGCTCAACCAATGTAACATGCATGTCAAGAGCCAGGAGACCATGTGCATGGCGGGAAGAACGCTGGACTAAGAAGCTTTGGGTCCTAGATCAGGCCCTATTAGCAAACCGCTACATTATGTCAGCCAAGCCCCTTTCCCCATCCACCACACAGAATCCTTTCTTTAAATGAAAGCTTGTAGGCAAGTTCAATACATAAACCTGGTTAAAGCAGAGCTTGTTGGGAAGGTCAGCAGGGTGGGGTTTACTCTTCCCATTTGTAGATGATGTCCTGAAAGGCCAAGGCCTTATTCCAGGTAGCTAAGGAAGGCCATGTGACCCACAAGAAGTTATAAAGAGAAAGCCTGGGTTGTCCACACCCCTCTCTGGGCCTCTGCTGAGGGCGGGTGGCCACGCCCATCACAGCTCCCACACCCGTCACCACAGGATTTACACCCACAGCTGGCGTGTAGACGGAGATGCTGGGAGGGAGAAGTCATGACCTTCGTTCAGACTGGGGAGGTTCCTGTGGCTCTGGGAGCTGGAGGAACAACAGAGCTCCAGGATCTGCTTTTTGGCTTTGAACCTACAGAAATAATTATGCGTGAGAGCAAAGATTTCGCTCCGAGGATGCTCCTCCAGTGACGGGGGGATGAAACACGCTGCGGACCATGCGGAAGCTGGCACGCCTTGCGTCACGTAAGGGATGTATAAGAATAGGTGATGACGTGGAGAGATGGCCACGATGCACTTTTTCTCTGTTTAAGCTCTTGTGGATGCCCTGACCTGGGATTGACGCTGCAGCCTTGACAAATCTGGATGATGTTCTAACCAGCTGAGTTTACCTGGCCAGGACCACGATGCATTTTTAAGTATGAAAAAGATTACCTAAGTATTATGGTGTCAGTTTTGTAAACATCTTTCTTTATATACAGAAAAAGACCTAGAAAGATGTTAATGCTTTAGTCTTGGAAATGAAGGATTTTCCTTAGTTTTTGGCAGTCCCTCCCCGACTCTTTCTAAGTGGTGAAATGACTGTACCACCCACACCGTGTACAAAATTCAAACGACAGAGAAGTACTAGATTCTTCCCACATGACCCTGATCCTCTCCTCAGAATAGTTAACTTTTTTCTTCTCTTGCTTCATATTTTCTAAGTTATTCATAATGAACATGTATAGCTTGTGCAAAATGTAAGAGAGAAAACTTTACAAAGAAGAGCAAACTGCTCTGAGGTATGCCGGGCCTGGCTGGGCCTGGCCGGGCCTGGCGGAGGGCTGGGCTAGGGCCTGTACAGATTCCAGAAGACAGAGCCCGAGGTGTCTCCACTCAGAGGGAGTTGGTCACTGGGTGCCCAAGGCTCCTTCTGTCCCCATGATGTCATTGGTGGTGCACATAAGAAGCCAGGGTATGACATCAACTCCCTTTCCTCCTCTATGTCCAACTAAATATTTATAGATACTATAAACATTTGGTGTTGCAGAAAGAGGACCAAGGAACACGAACTCGAGCTCTGCCTCTGCCTAGCTGTGTGGCATTGAGAAAGTGACTTAACCTCTCTGAGCCTCCAGTTCCTTCTCTGTTAATAGGGATACTAATATCTCCCTCACAGGGCTGGGCGATTGTGAGGGTTAAATGACTAGCATATAGAAGTGTTCAGTAAATAGTGGCTCTTGTCTCTGTCACATCTGATGCCACCTAGCACATGGGTCTCTGCTAGCAGCATTCTGAGATCACTTCACCATAGCTCCCCTTGGGTGGTCTTGTGGTCCAGCCCCCAGACTCTTGTTAGGCCTGGTCATAAACTACCACCACCACGACGAACCCCACCCCAGAGAGCAAGATGTCACACGCTTTTGGGCATCACATCCTGGCAGCGTTCAGGTCCTTCCCGAATCCAGCCTCCTGCTGCAACACAAGCGTCACTCTCCTGGACAAACCACCCAGGCCGCAGCCACTTACATTTTGGCTTCGAAGTCCTTCCATGCTTTCTCCAGCTGTTTTTTGGAATCCTGTGGTTTAAAAAGAACAATTTGCCCAAAGGCACTAGGGGTTGGAACCAACAGTACACTTTGCTACTTTTTGGGGAACCCTGCACCTGACCTATTCCCACAGTTGCCAAAAATCAATTGGGTTTGGTGGGCCCAGGCCCAGGGTCTGGGGAGATTTTGGGGGTCTGCCCTGAATTTTCTCCCTCAGAAGATGGAGATTACCATGAGGATGAGGATAGGGGGGTGAAGTTCGGAGCCCCCTCCTCCAGCTTTATCCCTCCATTTTCTCTTCCCTGGTCCTAGATCATCCTCTCAATAAGAAGGGTACAAGTAGAAGAACATAAGCACAGAGGAGCTAAGAAATCTACCCAAGGCCACACAGCAAGCCAGGGTGACCTGGCTGATCCCTGGCCTAGTTTGCCTGGGCCTGGCTGCTCACACCCTCAGAACAGCCCTCACTTCCGGGTGCCCCACTCAGCCAGGTAAAAAAGCTGCCCGTCTGGTTTGTGTGGTTCCCAATCTGGTGTCTAGCCTAGGGTCAGGAGGGAAGCCTCTTGGGGGAGGACAGCTCCTCCCCTGGGTCTTCTGGGGCAGCCTTTCCAGGTGGATTATTGTCACCTTCTTTGAGCTCCTCTCTGCCTCACCAGGAGCTGCCAGGTGCAGAGAGAGCAGCCAAGCACGGGAGTCGTGAGTCCAGATCCCACACTGGCTCCTCCTCGCACTGACTGGGTAAACCCCAAGCAAGTGGCCAAACTCCCTGGGCCTCCATTTCCTCAACTGGGGATGACAGTACCTACAGAACCCACCCCATGGGGTTGTAGGAATTCCATGAGCTACTTCACATACGGCCTTGGCAGACAGTAGGTCAGCCATCCTAGCTCACCCCAGGCCAGGTCCTCCTGTCCTTCGGAGGGTCAGTAACATGGGGTCAGCACTTCCACTGAAGGTTTCCTTCCCACTCCTATCTTGCTCCATCCCACACCCTCCGGGTATCTCCCACCCCACCCCCGTTCCCACACTGAAACTCACCTGTCGCCCGTCCCTCAGTTGCCCCTTCAACAGACTGTCCAGCGGGAAGGAGACAATGTTGTTCAAGTTCTGAACCTGGAAAAAGCAGACACCCCCATGCCCCACCTTGGGTGACCATCTGTCCGGCCCAAGGGGCTTGAGTACAGGGAAGCAGCATGAGGCTAAGGACATCGCTGGGGGTCAAGGAAGCCGGGGAGAGAAAGGTGAGAAGGGGGTGGCGGCAGAGTTAGCCTCCTGTAAAAGCTGTTACACCAGCCCTGAAGCCCTGACTGACCCAGCCTCAGCAGCTCACTGCCCCAGGAACATCTATGGTCAGCCCCATCTCTGATCTCCTGCCCAGAGCACCTCCCTGCCCTCTCTGACTCTGAAGTCCCCTGTTATGCCCACATGTGGTTTTGTCTGGCTAGTTCCTTATCTCCCCTTGAATGTGGGGGACCCCTTCCCTGTGCTCACATGGGGTGAATACAGGAGTCAGAACTGACCAGAGAGTACCCTATCTTCGGGCCATAGTGGCTGGATCAAGAACAGGCATGTGACCCAAGTCAGCCAATCAGATCATTTCTGGGGCTTTTCTGCTCAAGTCATGGGAGAAAGACTGTGCCTTTCTCCAGGTGAGATATGAACCTGGGCCTGCTGGGCCATCTTGCCCACTGAGCAGAGACAGAGAGAAACTAAGAGAAAGAAGGAGCCTAAAGCCAGCTGCACTCCTGGACTTTCCATCACAGGGGCCAACAAATTCCCCTTTTAAAAATTAACCTAGTTTGGGTTGAGTTTCTGTCATTTGACAACCTCAGATGGCCTGTCTAATATTTCAGCCCACCTTTCGGGGTACAGCCCAGGTCTCCCCTCCTCCGGGGAGCCTTCCCAACCACGACGCCCATGGCCTACACTGACCTCCCCTTTTCTGAGATTGTGCTATGCTGCTGGCGTTGCTTGGTATCATCCTACATCTCAGTTCCTGTCTCTCCCACTAGATCGCGACTCTGAGGCAGAGGCTGACTCTTTTCTGTGTTGCCAGCCCTACAATGCCTAGCAAACACCAGCTTGAGAGACACAGAGACAGAGAAGTAGAGACAAAGGAGGTCACTGGTTCAGCTGAACTCAAACACTCTGAGGCCTGTGTGTGTGCAAGGCACTGCTACACAGAGATATAATGACAGATGGCAATGTTAGCGAACTCTCGCTGGTGCTCACTCTGGAGTGGGCACTCAACTTGTGTGGTCTTCATTACAAGTCTCTGAGGTGGGTCCCATGACTATCCCAGTTTTACAGACAGAGACCTGGGGCTCAGGCAGATTGAGGGGCTCATCCAGGGTCACACACCTAGTGAGCAGCAGAGTGGGGATTCGAGGCCCCAGTCTAAGTCCAAGGTCTGGGTACTGAACCATGGAGCAAACCACTTCTTGGAGATGATGCGGCCCTGCCAGCCCTGGAGGGCACTGGTGGGACTTGAGCCACCAGAGCTGACAGCCAGTCCCAGGAAGCCTGGGAGGAGAGGGGCTTTGCTAGGAAGGGGTACTGCCAGGCTTGTGCTCGGACCCTGGAGCCAGAGAACCTGGGTTCAAATCCAGCTGTCTGACCTCAGGCAAGTGGCTTAACCACACGTCCTAGTTTCCTAGCCTGTGAAGTGGGGCAATAGGAAAACCAACCCACCGAGCTGTGCTCCAGGATTCAGTTAGTTAATACGTAAGGTACTGGGACCAGGCCTGCGCGGGAAGAGCTTGTAACTCAGGTGGCCTCGAGGCAGGGACTCGTGGGCAGGGGAGCAGGCAGTTTCAGGAAGGGGCCTGGGGCCACTGGGCGCTGTGCAGAGCTGAGAAGCTTGTTGAGACAAGGCGGGTTCTAGGTTTCGAGGACGAAGCCGATGCGGTTGGGAACGCAGAGGACAAAGAAGGTTGAGGAGAGGTGGTGGCATAAAAACAGGAACCCCAGAGTCTGCGCTCTCTTCTCCCCAGCCTCCTCCAGGGAGCCCTCCCTCGTGTGGGGTTCTTCCCCGCTGCTGAGACCCCTCTGCTCCTGGATAGTCGCCACAGAAGACAAAGAAGAGAACAGAGAGGGAGGAAGGAAGAGAGACAGAGAAGACAAGGGTGAGGAGTCACAGAGGAAGAAGAATGCAAAGGTAGGTCGGAACTAGAAAAGGACCTCAGGTCATGGGTCAGAGGTCAAGGGACACTAGAGGTCAATGACAACCTGGGAGAAGGGTGGAAACCAACCCTTTCCTAGCCAGGTTCTTTTTTTTTTTTTAAGATTTTATTTATTTATTTTCAGAGAAAGGAGAAGGGAGGGAGAAAGAGCAATGTATGGTTGCCTCTCACCTTGCCCTCACCGGGGACCAGGCCCGCAACCCAGGCATGTGCCCCGACTGGGAATCGAACCGGGACCCTCTGGTTCCCAGCCTGCGCTCAATCCACTGAGCTACACCAGCCGGGCCTAGCCAGGTTCTTAAGCCCACCAGATTTGCCCTGAGCCTGGGCTAGAGACTGGCTAGGAAAGGACCAGGGTCCTCACCAGGTTCTTGAAGAGTGCGGCCACCTCGCGGGTGAACACGGCCAAGTTCAGGAAGCCGGTGGACAGCTCATGACTGTTTTGGGACAGGTGGCTATTGCCTAAGGATTCCACAGCCTCTCGGTACTGCTCCTCGTTCTCCACGTGGCCTGTGGAGATAGGGAAGGGAGCTCAGAGTTAGCTTCTGGCGGGGGCTGGGGAAGGGGCTACCTGGCCAGGCTGGCCGTCAGGCAGGCTGACTCACCAAGGCCAGAGCTGTGGATCGCCCGCACAGCCTTCTTTATCCTCTGCAGGATGGCCTGGTCTCCTTCCAGGATCTGGAAGCAAACGTGGACAGAGGTTCAGAGATGCCCAGCTGGGAGGGCTGCCTGACTCCATGGTCCCACCTTCCAAACACAAAAATAGAGCTTCCTCCATAGGGTTCCCTTGCACCCTCTGCCAAACATAAACGGGCCCCACAGGAACCCACAGACCAGTCACATCACTCCAGAAGGACCACAACCTTGTCCCCAGTCCAGTGCAGGCTGAGTGAACGTAGGGATTCCGAGGCATGGGTGTCACGGGATATGCCAGGCCTGGCTTGGATGTCAGCTCTGGCACTGACCAGTGTGTCGACCTAGACGCACCTGTTAACTTCTCTGAGCCTTGGATGCCTTGTCTGCAAAACTGTGGACTCAAGGAGTTGCTGAGGGGATGAATGACTTTATGAATATGTACAAAATGCTTAGCAATGAGCAGGGACAGAGTACAGACATCGCTACATTCTCAAAAGACACAGACAGGGGCAATCTTGTTCTCCAAATCCCAGGCTCAGTAGGCAGCCATGTGAGGCCGAGGAGGCCGAGGTGGGAATCCGTGGGCGGGCAGTGCGATCAGAGAGGGCAGAGGGCACACACTCAGCACCCCGCTGGAAAGGACTGGCGGGAGGACATCGGGCAGCCTCAAAGTGCAGGGGTGGCAGAATAAACAGCAGACCAGGGACGGCCAGTTGTGATGGCAAGAGGCTGACCCCACAGGCCCCCGGTGGGGTCACCCCATATGGAAACCACCCCTCTTCCACTGGGGTGTGGAAGCTGCCAATCTCATGAAACCCTTATGAAATACATAGTTGAGCTGGAATGTCAGGGCTGCAAAGGGCCCACAGAGCCACAGAGGAGGAATGCAAAGCCAAGAGCGGGCAGGGCTGTGCCTAGTCACACGGTGGGCAGGCAGCATAGTTGGGCTTCCAGGGGTGGCCCAGGACAGTGCTCCATCCACAGCCCTGCCCTGACCCCAGCCCCACCTGTTTTGTCCAGTGACTAAAACAGGATCGGAGTTTCCTCTCCAAAGAGTTACTACACCGTGACAAGAGTTAGCAAACACATTGGAATGGTATCTCCAAAGATTCTAAACAATGTTCACAGAGCACAGAGGACATGCACAGGGCAGAACTCGGGGGCTATGGGGAGCATGCTCAGAGCCCCGGGCATGTGGGAAGCCCCTGGAGGCGGGGGTCTGGTTTGGAAGCCCAGCTCCACTGCCCAGATGCTGCATGACCTTGGGCAAGTTGCCGATTCTCTCTGAGCTTCCTGATCAGCTATCTGTAAAGCAGGGAAAATAACGCCTCCCTCTCAGGCTCATTATGAAGATTAGTTTGTAAGAGATGATGCACAGAAAGGCTTTACATGGTGCTAAGCTGAGTGTGTCCTCCTTGAATAGTACCTGTGATCCTTATCAGCAGCTGCTGTCGAGGATAAAAAGGTCCGTAAAATTCTGGATACTTTTCCTATGTAGATGAGAAACCTAATATTTTCCTCCTTGAGCATGAACTTGGAGACACTTTCATGTTTGGAACCAGGGGAAGGCCATTGGTTCTGAACAGGGCTGAAGGGAGAAAGTCAAGGACTTAGGGAGACTGGGGAGAGGGGCCATAATTGAATCAGCTAAAGAACTAAGACACTTCTTCCTGGAGAGACAAAGACAAAAGAGAACATGGACATCTCTATAGTTCCCAAAGACGTGGCTGCCAAAGCCCTTGATCCACACCTTAAAACTTGAAAAGGAAAAGCTAGGAGGTGATTCCCTTAAGGAGCTGTGACTTTACTCCAAAAGTCAGCATGAACAAAAAAGATACGAACACATTCCAAAGAGATTTAGAAAACTCCCTAGAAGGTCGAGCTGTGTGCCTAGCATACAGAAAGTGCTCCAAATTGTTTACCTAAATGAATGAGTTGGCAGACTCCTGGGACACAGACCTGGGAGGTCTACTATGGTCCTGCTCTAGATACCTTCTGGGGATTTTCCTGTCCCATGAGGCCCCTTCTCTGGAAACTGCCTTCCTCCTCTTTGGAGGTAACCCTTGCTGCCTTGTTTGTTCTAGCCAGAGTTTACTGGGCCAGCGTGGACACTTGCCCCAAGGTGGGCCAATCAGATTCTGTCTCTAAGGAATTTGGAATTGGGCTCTGGGAAGCTAGCTAACTGATTGGGAGTGCTCACGCTGGGACGTTGCCCACCATGTGCATGAAAAAAGAATAAAGCGGGTAGGTAGAGAGAAGCATGGGACACACGCTGCCGCAGAAGGGCAGAAGGGAAGAGCTGTCCTGGTTTCTGGTAACTTGCCAGCTCCTGTTACATGGAGTATTCTGTCACTTGGAGCTAAATCTGGCTGTACGTGGTACAGGCAGGTAAGTCACCCTAATCACCCACAAACTGTCCCCTGACGGGCTTGTCAGCCATATATAGGAAACAGACTTCCAGAAAGATACTGTTCCTGTCCCTATTGCTCTTAACAATCAAGGTTCACACAGCTATTCATTCATTCATTCAACTAGTTACTATGTGCCTGCTGTGCATCAAAACCCTGTGTAAGAGACACAGTCTCAGCTCTCAGCACATCACCATCTAAGATGAGAAGGAGCCAAGTAAATAGATACTTGTACAGCAATGTGACTAGGGCTGCAATGTCAGATGGACAAGGTACCTGGGACCCAGAGGAAGCAGAGCCACGTCTGCTTAGGAAGAGCCGGGAAGGCTTCCCTTACGCTGTGATGCTCAACCCTGGGACGGGGCAGGAAGAAAAGAAACGGGACTGAGTGCACTGTGAGGCGTGCAGCACGGGAAGCACTGGGTGTAATGGTGGGATTGCCGGAGGAGGGAGGCTTGCTCTGGGAAGAATGGGCAGGGAGAAGAACAGAGTTCGCTTGTTTGTTCGTTCGTTCATTCATTCCAACAAGCATCTATGGGTGCCGCTTTCAGCCAAGCATGGCCCCTTCCTTCAAGAGGCTCGCAGACATATAAATACACAGGTGCCTGAAGGAGGCACAACACGGGAGAATTCTAATCACCCCCTTCTCAAGAAAGTATCTGAAAATCATTCACACCAGGGTATAAATGATAATACCTACCCTCTACGATACAATGGGCAAAGATTTAAGCTAAAGAACTGTAGTTTTAAGGAGGAAATTCTGATCATAGCCTGGGGATGGGGAGGTATCTGGGGAAAGGCACAGGGGTGCCCAGCAGTGATGAGTCACAAGCCGAGATGCTAGCCTCAGTCTCCCCCAAATGCTCTCCCTGGGAGATAGTAGCCCAGCCACTTCTCCAAACTTCCTCTTCTTTAAAATGGGAGAAAAAAAAATATAACTTGGGGGGAAAATCCATTTTCCACTTAACTCACTGAGTTACTGTGAGACTTACATGAGATCGCAGATAGGCGCCAAAGCTTGAGGCATTTGGAAAAAATGAGTCCGGTTCTTACTGTGGTTTGTGTTTCTGCCCCTGTGTGAGATCAACCCTTGTTTCCCGAGCCTGAGCCGGGACAGGCCAGGGGGAAAGCCAGGTCTGGAAGTAGGTGGCTCCATTTAATCCCCAATAGTCAGTCATTCTCCAAGTGGGGTCCCTAGACCAGCAGCACCTCCATCACCTGGGAACATGTTGGAAATGCAAAATCTCTGGCTGAATCAGACAATCTGGGGTAGGGCTCATCGATGTGTGGGTTTTTAAGCAATTTTTAAATATGGCCCTGACTGGTGTGGCTCAGTTGGTTGGGCATCATCCCGCAAACCTGGGTTGTGGGCCAGGTCACTGGCTGGGGACATGTGAGAGGTAACCAATCAATGTTTCTCTCACGCATTGATGTTTTTCTCCCTGTCTTTCTCTCTCCTTTTCCCACTCTAAAAATAAACAAATAAAATCTTAAAAATTTTTTACATGTGTTTATTGATTTGAGAGAGAGAGGGGGGAAAAAAATCTCCTGGTTGCCTCCCATATGCACCCTGAGTGGGAACTGAAACTGCAGTCTAGATACGTGCCCTGACTGGGAATTGAACACCCAACTTTTTGGTGGATGGGACAACGCGTCAACCAATGGAGCCACACTGGTCAGGGCTCGATTTGTGTTGTAACAAGCCCTCTGGGGGATTCTGACGCACACTAAAGTTTGGGAATCACTGACCTAGTTCTACCCTTCTGAGGTGCAGTAATTCATCATTGCTGAAAGTTTGCGGCTGGCCCCAAACTACCTGGCTTTAAATATCTGCTCTGTTAGGTACTTGCTCTGACCTCTCTGTGCCTCAATCTCCCTATTCATAAAATGAGGATGATAGTAGTTCCTACTACGTAGGGTCGTTGGGGAGATTAAATGAGTTCCCATAGGTAAAGCGCATGTAACACTATGATTTGAAAGCTAAAAATGTTATCTGTTTCAAAATTAAATTCAGTTTGGTTTAGGAATTCCTCAACTTTTCCTGAGCTAATTAAAGATACCCTGCCCCCAGATGACCCTGCTCAGCAAGATGTGGGAACCACAGGTGCAGAGGAGCCAAGTGAAACCTCTACCACTGGGCAGCCACAGAGCGAGATGTCACATGTGCTGGCTGTGTGCCAGGTACGTTACTTGTCGCTCTCCCAGCCACACTTTACACTTTAGACATGGAGTTGCCAGGGGAAGGAACATGCCCAGGTATGTCCAGGTCAGAGAATGCTGAAGAATGGCAGAGTCGTAATTTAAACTGAGGTCCAGCCAATCCAGGGCCAGCGTTTCCCTCATACCAACAAGCTGCCCCACAAAGGTTAGGGCACACGGCTTCTTTGATCCTAGGACTAGATCTGGCTCTGAACCCCAACGCCACCACCTCTGCCACATCCTCTCACCATCTACTCAAACTTTGGAGAGGGAGGAAGGTGGGAGAGAGAGGGAGAAGAGACCCATCCATAGGAAGCAAGGGTGACAACAGTGGCGGGGCCCCAGCTACAGGTGCTCCAAGGGCTCGCCCGCTGAACAGAACCAGATTTGTTCAGGGGGGCCTTGGAGAGCATTCCCAGGACCATGAGGTGGAAGTTAGGGAGATAAAATCAGAGTTCAGCTCAACCAGAGGAAGAAGTTCCTAAGGAAAAATGAAGGATCCCTGGAGGGAGGGAGCTTCCTGTTGCTTGAAGTAGTCAAGCAATTCAGATGCTAGTCAGTGATGCAGACACTGGACTTGGGGTTAGTATTGATGATCACTTAGATTTCTCTCAGGGCTGAGTCAATGGCTCCATGCAGGCACCTGAGCAGGCACTGGAGAAAGGCAGGCAGCACACAGACCATCGGGGACATGTCTGAACTTGTAAAACCAACTGGAGGCCTTCGGATAGCCTTGCCTGTCCTGTCCTAGACAAAGCCTGAATTCCAGCTGGTGGCACTGCCCCACCCCACCCAAATCTCACACACACACACACACACACACCCTGTGCCCTGGCTCTCTGGTTTGTCTTCTCTGCAGCCAAAAGCACCGCAGATGGCAGCACTAGGTCCATGCCCAGCTGTCCTGCTTGGACGGGCCTTCTGCATGGGCCTCCTCCTGGGTCAGGATCCATCAATAGGACTCATTCTTCATTCCTGTGATCTCTCAGAGCCAGCTGTGGTTACCATGGAGACTCTGCCAAGGGGGCAGAGCTTCTAAAGCTAAGGCCCTGGGAGCTGTAGATTAAATTCCACCATTAGACATTCACTCCTTTGGACTATTATAAGGCATAGGCACCACGTTTGCGGCATCATTAGTCAATCATACAAACAGAAAGTGGTGGGGAAGGACACAGGACCCAAACTGCCCATAACTCCCTTGTTCACTTCCAGTCTGTGGGCCCCAGACCCTGGAGATCCGTGGAGTTACCACCAGGGCCCTAAGAAGCTGCACTTACCATGAGCACTATGGATCAAGAAAAAAAAGTCTCCCAAATCTGTATGACCAAATATGTATGCAGGTGTTATGATCAATAAGACCCAGAAATTTTTAAAAGCATTCTTGAATTCATGGTAGCTTTTTGTCCTTTTCCATTTCTTGACCAATCAATTCTAAAAGTACAACTGCTCAGGAAAAGTCAGTGAAACCTTGACATTAAAAGGGGGTCCTCCCATGAGGTGGCCGAATCCTGGCTCCTTTGATCTTTGACTCTGATGTCCACAAAAGATTAAGTTATATCTGCATGTTAAACGTGAAAATTAAAACACGATATTTTAATGAGCAAACTAAAAGTTAGACTTAACACATTTAATAAAATGATATATAAAATGCAAAGAAAACAGCCCTGGTTGGTGTAGCTCAGTAGGATTGACTGCCGGCCTGTGAACCAAAGGGTTCGATTCCCAGTCAGGGCATATCCCTGAGTTGTGGTCTATGTCCCTAGTTGCGGGGGTGTGAGAGGCAACCGATTGATGTTTCTCTCGTACACGTTTCTCTCTCTCTCTTTCTCCCTTTCTTTCCCCTCTCTAAAAAGGAAGGAAGGAAGGAAGGAAGGAGAGAGAGGGAAAGAAAGAAAGAAAGAAAGAAAGAAAGAAAGAAAGAAAGAAAGAAAGAAAGAAAGAAAGAAAGAGAAAGAAAGAAAGAAAAAGGATTATGAGACAACTAGAAATCTGAAAACAGGATAATTATCATTAATACGTTAGGGTACAATAATGGTACTGTAGTTATATAAACAAAAAAGAAGTCTTCACTGTTTACAGATACATATTGAAATATTTAAGTGTTATGATGTTTGGAATTCGATTCAAAATAAGATGAGAGTCAGGGAAGTAGGTGGGGTTGTGGAGAGGGCAGAATGGGGTTACAGGTAAATGGGGGAGGCGGTTCATCATTCCGTTCATTCTGTTCTGAATACTCTAAATTTTCCCTTATCAGAAAAAAAAATGAGGGCTAGTAGATGAAAAGATAAAATCGGCAAAATATTAACCGTTGAAGTTGTGTGAATCTACTTTTGTGTATGCTTAAAAATTTCTATAATACTAAGTTAATAAAGGAAGACAGGAGCCTCTTATATTCAGAAAAGTTGGGAACCGCGGCACTAAGTTACCTGAAACGCGTCCTTGGCACCTTAGTGCGCTGATCTGGGCCCTCTTAATGGACAGCTGTCTGGGCACGGCTTTCAACAGAGGGGCGAGGTGGGGCAGAGTGGGTTTTGGAGAAGTCAGCCTGAGGGCTCGGGGCCCATGGGCCAATGGAGGGCAAGGGCCTGGAGGGAGGGTCCTTGCGGGGGAGGCAAAACGGGTTAGCTGACCTGCTGGCTAGAGGTGACCGCCAAGTGCTGTGGCCTAAATATTTACAAAGAGGACACATTGTAGAGAGAGCTCAGGATGCAGAGTGGATACCTGGGTTCAATTCCAGACCCAATTCCTTACTAGCTCTGAGACCCTAAGCAAGCTCCTGGCTCTCTAAGCAAATTTGTGCCTGCAAAATGGGAATGACAGTCGCGGCTGCTCCGGCCCCCTCCCACTGCGAATCAAATCACCTGAAGAAGGGAACACTCGCAGCCCATGCAAACATGAGCTGTCCTATTCATGTCACGCTCTGAGTCTGCTTTTTCTCATCCACCTGCCCAACCACCAGATCCAGAGCAAGGCAGGGAGCCCCACAGGGCCCTTCCTGGGTGGCCAGCAAGGAGGGGAAAGGGTGGGACGGAGAAGTATTTGCGTCTGGACAATCCCCACTCAGCTCCACTCCCTTAATAGCGTCTACTCCAAGATCTCAAATCTGCAAATCTGCTCCTCTCCACCCAGTCGGACAGAGGGGGAGCGGCCGAGGTAATGTCTCTGACAGAGTCACTGGCACATAGTAGGGCCCATGCAAACACACTGAGTGCTTGGCTGTACTTTGAGGCCCTGCGCAGGGGCTGGGAGAGAGAGATGTCAGGCTTGGGCGCTGCCCTGAAGGTGCTCACAAGGAGACAAGGACACATTTGCTGAGGGCTGACAAGGCCTTGGTGAGCCCAGAGCAGGAGAGAGACCTGTGTGGGGGCGCAGACAAGGAGCACCCATCCCACCCCAGGATCAAGTGATGCTACACCAGAGCCTCGGAAAAAAGGAGACACTCATGAAGCAAAGTAGGACGGGGAAGATGACTCAGAGAGGAGAGGCGCCTCTGCTAAGTCCCTGGTAGGAGCGCTGGGCACATTTGGGGACCAGCCAGGACTTACTGGAGCCGGCTCTTACCAGGACCGGAGGGGAAATGGTGAGCAGCAGGGCTGGGACTGACCCGCTGGGAGACCATGCTCATAAGGAAAGCTGCACAGGTGCTTCTATATCATCTCTACCACGTGCCAGGCTCATTCTAAATACATGGCATACTTTATATCATTGCGTGTAATCCTGTCAACACCCCCGGGAGCCTTCGCAGATGAGGAAACAGGCCCAGGGAAGTTATGGCATTTGCCCAGGCTCACACAACCAGCAAGGGGTGGGACCTAGACTCAGGCCCAGGGTGGCACGCTCCAGAATCTGTGCTTTTAACCCAAACCTCTACATGTTAACCCATTAGTGATGGGGAGCTCCTGGAGGGTTCTAAATAGGAGAGCAGGGACTTGATAAATTCTGGTGGTAGAAAGGTCCACACTGGGACTCAGCGGCACACTATTGTCCAGGTGGGAGGAAGGGGTTGCGCCTTGTCTACTAGGCATGACAGGGTGAGGGGGAGCCCAGCCCAGCCCGGCCAGAGCATATCACCCAACAGGAAGGACTCGATTCCGAGCTCTGAGGATGAGTCCACGTACTAACAGGAGTCCGATCCGCCCACTTACTGAGTGCTGGCTTTGGGGCAGGCCCCTGGTTTATTCCTCCCAGCTTCCCTGGGAGGTAGTTATTATCCTCCTCCTTTTACGGATGAGGACACTGAGGCTGGGGGAGGTAGGGCAACTGGCTCAAGGTCATGGAGGTGGCTCTAGGAAGCGTAGAGCCCTCTGTCACCAGAGCCCTCTCTCGCTGTCACACTAGAGCAAACCACGAGGTAAATGCCCCCTCGCCGAGCCCCAGTTACCTCTGTAAGGATTGCTGTGAAGATTGAATTAGGTCACATTTTGTCTAATGGTGGATGCTGGGCATTGAGAGGCAAGGCGGAAACACTGTGAGGGAAGGAGGGTGCTGAATTTTAGACCTGCATCTGCCATTAGCCCCTCTGAGCAAGTTCCTTTCTCCTGTGCCTCAGTTTCTCCATCTGTACAATTTAGAGCTGATGGACATGAACTCTAAACACCCTTTGAGGTCAAGGCTCTGGGACTCAGAGTCAAGGTTAATCATACCTGCAAGGCTGCTCTGACCTCAGCCACCAGCAGGAGCAAAAGTCTCCAAATGGTTTTCATCTGGAAAAGCCCCCAGCCCCGCACCTGAGAGTCCACGCTGGGCTGGTCGGGAGGTGTCAGAGGCGAGCAGGGCTCTTCCCAGCTGCTCTTTGCACACCCATGTGGAAGGGGCAGCCCTTCCCAGCCCTGCCTGCCTGCCCGCAGCCCCTCCAGTGGCTATACTGCAGGTCTGGGAGCCAGGACCTGGGGCCAGCCCCAGCCTCTGGTGTGCCCTCCCTAAGTCTCCTTCCCTCCCTGGCCCGACTCCTCATCTGGAGGGGTTACGTGGTGACGTGGAAGGCTCCTGCCAGCTCAGACATACGTTATTTCAGGATCCCTCAGCCTCTCATTCTTTTCCTTCCTGCCCTGCTGGAGCCCATGCCTGGCCGTGAACCCCTCAGTGGGGCCCCCACAGACTTCTCCCCAGCTGGGGAACCTGTCCAGCCTTGCCAGCTCAGCTTCACCAGCGCCCCTGCAGGGTGGAGGGAAGTGGGGAGGAAGAGGGGTTGCAGGAAGGCAGCCTCACCCTCACCAGATGCTGAGGCCTCTGCAAACCCCAAGTTTCCTGGCTGGGACTTTCCTCAGGAGACTGCTCAGAAAGGATGAGCTAAGAGAGCAAGAACTTTGCAGACAGACAGCCGAAGATTCCTGTCTGACCCCAGCCTGGCCCCAAGCCCTGAATTCCACCCAACCCTGGGAAGAGCCCAGCCTGCCCTCCTGGACAGAGCGGCAAAGGGTCCCAGGCCTTCCCATCCTCTGGGCCACTTTGCAGGCCTGGACGGATCCCTCCTTGCCCCCACTTGGACTTGATATCCATCACTAATCCCTTAAACCCCAGTCCTGTCCAACTTTTTTGCCATTTCCTCAATTTGCCAGACCTTTACTCACACTGCTCCCACTGCCTAGAGAGGCCTCCCCACTCTGCCTAGTAAACACTTCATCTTTCCTGACTCTGCTCAAAGGTCACCCCCATATCTACCACACAGAACTGACCCCCCCAGAACTCACCTCTCTCACCTGTATGCCTCCCTGTGCCCATTTCAATTGGGGCGCTCAGGGAAGGGATTGGCTCATTAGCTTCTGCACCCATGGCATCCAACGTAAGGACCGGCACATGAGCAGCAACAAAGGTTTGTGGAATGAATGAATGGGTAAATGAATGAATGAATATTGGCAAGGACCTATGGAAACACAGAAAAGACAGCAGGAGTTCAGGACTCCAGCTTTTACATCGCACTGTCATGAGGTCCAAATTCTGGTTCCAATTCTTAGCTGTGTGACCTGGGGCAAGTGACTTAGTTTCTCTGAGCCTCCTTTTCAGCATTTGCCAAATGGGACAATAAGAGAGCGCCTATCTTATGAGACTGAATGTGAGCAAGCATTGAAGCACCTAGCCCAGTGCAGGGCATACAGGGCGGCCGCATGGTAGCTACCCTGCCCGGCAGACATCTCTGTATTCCCGGGCCCTGAGTCACACATCCCCAGGCTGCCAAGTGGAATCACCTTGAACACTTAAAAAATTAAGAGTGCCAGAGTCTCACTTCAGACTCATCAAATCAAAGTCCGTGGGAGGGGGAGGGGGAGCCAGGCATCATCAGTGGAGTGAGGAGAAGCACCCCCAAGTGCTTTGGACTGCCCAAGTCCAAACCCTGGTTCTGTCACTTACTGCTAGTAGAGTTGCCAGATTTAGCAAAAATGAATACAGGACGTACAGCTGTAGTTGCATTTCAGATGATCAATGAATAAGTTTTCAGTATAAGTATGCCCCAAAGTTTGCATGGGTACCCTGTATATTATTCGGCAACCCTGTTTACTGTGTTATTTTATCTCTCTGTGCCCTTGTTTCCTTACGGGGATTATATGAATCAATACATGGGAAATGATTATAACACTGCCTGGTGTTTGCTATCCCTATTTGTATTGCTTTTAAGGCAACCCAGATGACATGGAAGAACCTTGAAAACATCACGCTATCTGAAAGAAGCCAGATACAAAAGGCCACATGTTGCAGGATTCCATTGTTATGACATGTCCAGAACAAGCAAATCCACGGAGACAGAACGTTGCCAGAGGCTGGGGGAGTGGGAGTGGGGAGTAACTGCTATTGAACACAGTTTCTCTTTCGGGGCCGATGGGAATGTTCTGGAATTAGTGTGATGATTGCACGACACGGTGAATAAAAACCACTGAGCTGTATCTTTAAAACAGTTGAAATAGTGAATTTCACCTCCGTTTTTGAAAATCTACCTAAGAGCAACCCAGGGAATTACAATGTCCAGCCAGGACTGAGAACTCGGTAGGCTCTCAAAAGTCTGATGAAGAAATGAGTGGATCGGAGAGAGGCAGGGCAGAGCGGAGGGAAGAGCCTGCCTTGTCCAGAACGAGGTTCTGTTCCTCATTCCTGGCCACCCCCAAGGTTCAGAGTTCTCCTGCTTTGGACCGCGCGGACAATTTCAGTGCCCACTTGCAGTGACTGCCTCATCCCTGTCGCCAGGATCTCCCCTTTTCTCTGTGTGCCTCTGATCTCTGTAACTATCCCATGTGCAGGTCTACTTGTGTTTCTAGTAAAAGGGAACTTTTAAAAATTATTAAATATCTATTATGTGCCAGGTATATGCTAGGCACTTTATATGTAACCCCCTCAAACGACACCAGAAGATTGCTATTATCACTCCCGATTTACAGGTGGGGAAACTGACATTCAGGACAGTTGAGTCATTTGCCCGAGGTCACACAACCAACAGGAATCGAAACCCGGGTCTACCTGATTTCGGTCACTGCACTGTACAGACCTCAGCCACGAGTCCATAGTCTGTGGGCTGTCAATCGTTTTTTCATGGACTTGAGTCCTTCTCCTTCCCAGACGAAGGCATCGTCTTGTCATCTCCGTGCTCTCAGAACCTACCATCCCAACTTTGTATACAGAGGGTGTCCAGTAAACACAGTTTAATGGATTACTAACCTTGAGCGGGCCCGCAGTAGCTCACCACAACTGTTTTCGCCCTTACTGCTCCTCAGAGTCACGGGGGAATTGACGAACTGCTCACTTGTCCAGGCCTCACACCTCAGAGATTTTGATTCATTACATCTGGGTGGAGCCTGAAGTTCTTAAAAACGTGGTCAAGGTCAAAACCCAGCTGCATTAGAGAATGTTTAGCAGCTATTCCCAGCTCGGCCTTCCCTACCTCCACATTGAGGCCCACTCACAACGTTCCCCAGACACGCAGAGCCCGGAACCCTGCGCCGGAGTCGTGGGGAACCCGGTGTGCCTCCTCGGGCTTCACCAGCTCCTGTGTTCCGGGCCCAAGCACTGGGCCCATCACAGGGAACGCCTCGCTCTGTCTACGGACTAACTCGCACACGTGGTTTCATCGTGCTTCACTTTACTGTGCTGCACAGATGTGCATTCTTTACGAATGAAAGGCAAGACTCTCCACCAGTAAAAAGATTATAATTCACTTTATTGCCAGACTCGCTCTACTGCGGTGGCCTGGAAGCAAACCCTGCATGTGTCCCAGGTACGCCTGTCTACCAAATTACCTTCGAGGGGAAGCATTTTCTTTCTGCTCTGACCTAAAGTCCCCAAAGCTGCCTATGTCACCTCGTTGGCCAGAAACAGCTGAACACGAGGAAAGAAATTAAGCACAGAAGACTGAAATTTGAGGAGGGGAGGGGACTCGGGGAGCCTGGACTCAAGGCTGACAACTCTGGGAAGACCCTCTGCCCTTGCGCAGAGCCAGCTGGTGTGGGAAGAGGCTGGGCTCAGTGGAGCTGTGGATACTGAGTCCATCCTGGAATAGTCTCTTGGTCCAGGTCTCTGCTCCCCTACGTGGGGGAGAACTTCTCATCTGCCCCCTCCTGAAATCAGTCCAGGTGGTGTGCAGGGGAAAATAGCACTTAAGGGCATTAATGACTTCTATGTTGTCAAAGCCAGGGGTCATGTCTTTCATTTTCTTATTTTATTTCTGGACATGTAGGCAGCATGTGACAGAGCTCCCTTATCGAAACATTTGCCTCCTGGCTTCTGAGGCACTGTGCTCTCTTGATTTCCCTCCTTCCTCACTGGAGCCCCTTCTCAGTCTTCTTTATTAACTCCTCTTCCCATTCTAATCTCTCAACACTGGAACTCCCTGGAGCTTGGGCCTGGGCCCTCTTCATTCCTCTCCCTGGGTGATCTCATCCATTCCCACAGCTTTAAACACCAGCTAATGCAATGTATGCATACGTGGTTCATGGACTGCCTGCATGAGCAATCGCCTGTTTTTTGTTGTTGTTGTTGTTGTTTTTATTCATTTATTTATTTATTTTAGAAAGGGGAAGAAGGGAGGGAGAAAGAGATGGAAACATCAATGTGTGGTTGCCTCTAGTGCACCCCCTACTGGGGACCTGGCCTGCAACCTAGGCATGTGTCCTGACTGGGAATTGAACCAGTGACCCTTTGGTTTGCAGGCCGGCACTCGATCCACTGAGCCACACCAGCCAGGGCATGGCATTCTTGTTAAAATGAAGATTCCCAGATACCCTTCTGCATACTGGCAAACCTGCTGAGGATATTGGCTTCTTTTCTTTGCTTTCTTTTTTCTTAGTCTGGGAAATTACCTGCTGCACAAGTCTTGGCAGAGTTTGCCTCCTATAAAAGCTGATAAGACCAAATTCTTGCTTTTCCAGCCTCCCTTGCAGCTAGAGTACGGGTGTATGAGCTAGGCTTGGCCAATCAGAGGCACTCACTGGAAACTTTGAATCAGGAGCAGAGAGAGTAGGAGATCCATTCTTATGCTGGTGGCAACAGCACTGAAGGCGCCCAGTCTCCCGGGCATGGTGGCGGTGCAAGCTATGCCATTTAGTATGTAGTAGCAGTGTCCTCGCCAAACTGGCTCAGTGGGGTGATTCTGGCTGAGATCCTACCTGATGCCTCACCCCAGTCTCTGGCTTCCCAGAAATTCTGCTAACTGCTGAATATTCCCTTTCAATGAACTCCTTTCTGTTTAAATCAGCTCAGGACGATCTCTGTTACTTGCAATAAGAAGCCCAAGTAAGAAACAGCTAGTGAATTGGACTCTCTGGGAGTGATGCCAGGTGACTCTTACACAGATGCAAGCTTGAAACCCAGTATCTCAATGCTGACAACTCTCAAATGTGTATTTCCAAACTACTTCTTTGATCTCCAAACTCATGTATCCGAACGCCTTCTTGACATCCCCCCCTTGGATGTCTCACAGGCCTATAAGATGTACAACCAGAATTCTTGACTTTCCCCCAAACCTTTCCCTCTCCCAGATTCCCCCTCCCTAAGAAGGGAAAATGGCACCCCCCCACTAAGAATTTGGGAGCCATTCTTGACCACTTCCCTCATGCACCCCATCAACACATCTTGATGTGACTAGCCATGCATCACTTGACAATGGGTACACACTCTGAGAACGGAGTCGTTAGATGATTCTGCCATTGTGCAAGCATCACAGAGGGCACTTACACACACCTGACGGTAGAGCTTACACACACCTAGGCTCTATGGTCTAGCCTACTGCTCCCAGGCTACAGGCCTATGCAGTGTGTTACTGTACTGAACACTGTAGGCAATTGTGAACGCACCGTGCCATGACATTACAACAGCTATGATGTCGCTAGGGAATAGGAATTTTTCAGCTCCATTATAATCTTATGGGTTCTCCATCATACACGGTCCACCACTGACTGAAACGTCATTAGGCAGTGAGGGGCTGTACAGCTGACCCATGAACAACATGGGGGTTTGAGGTGCCAACCTCCACATCCCTGCACCGTTGAAAATCCACAGAAAACTTTGGAATCCCCCAAAGTTTTCCCCTTAACTTATAATCACCTACTGTTGCCTGGAAGCCTAACTGATAACATAAGCAGCCAATTCACACATATTTTATATGTTATATGAATTACATATTATATTCTTATAATAAACTATGCTAGAGAAAATGTTATTAAGAAAAATCATAGGGAAGAGAAGAACACATTTACAGTATCTATTGAAAACAATCCATGTAAAAGCCCACCCCCGCAGCTCAAGCGCGTGTTGCTCAAGGGTCAACTGTACCTATAAAATGCCTGTGGGATCCTCCCACCTCTCTCCCCCAACCTTGGCCCTACCCACACCACCATCAACTCTCCCATGGACAACGGCAGCAGCCTCCTTGGGTTCTCTCCTGCCCACTCCAATCCTGTCTCTACACAGCAGCTGTTGTCTTTCTAAAACAAAATTTGGATGCTATTGCTTGCCTGCAAAATAAATAAAATCCAAACTTGCTACCAGGGCCTTAAAGGCTGAATATAATCCAGCCCCCACTTACATCCCCAGACTCACCTGGCGCCGCCCTGCCCTTTGCCCACCGCTACGCTTCTGTACCTCTGGACTTTCCAGTGTCACAAATATTTGTAGGCTCTTCACTGCCTCAGGGCCTTTGCTCACGCTGGTCCCTCCCTCTGCAGATCCTTGCAACATTATTCTCTACGCAACAAAAGGAGTGCTCCTTTTTAGTTTTCTTCTTTTATTTACTTTCTATTCCGTTCTGAGCACCTACTATGGTGCCATGGTGAGATACATTCTATTCTCTCGGAAGTCAAATAACTAGTGAAAAATCAGATTTTTGATCAAGGAATTATACAAATAAATGTAACCTCTACCTATGATGTGTGCTGCAAAGGAGAGGGGTACAGAGCTTTTGGGGAGAACTGAGCTAGAGTAAAAGCAGAGAGCCAAGTTAGGAGGCCACGCAGTGCTTCAGGGGAGAGGTGACGGGTGACGGTGGCTCGCACTAGGGCAGAGCACAGAGAAATGGGTAGACCGCAGCGATGCTTAGAATGTGAAACCGATGACCCTCCGCGGTGAAACGTGCATGTGGAGTGCGAGGCTTCTGGATTGTGTAACAGAACAGAGGGAGATAGAACTCAATGAGAAGGGAACGCCGGAAGGGCCGGCCTGGGGGAACTTAGTCAAGAGTGTGGTTTTGGTTTTGGACAGGTTGAGACGTCTCAGGGAAATAGCCAAATGAGCAGTTGGACACAAGGGTCTGGGCTGGAGGTACAAATGAGTGAGTCATCTAAAGGCGGGAGAGGACTGGAGCCGTGGATGTGGGTGAGACTGCCTGGGGTGAGGTTCTTTCTGCACCTCTAGCATGCAAAGAAATGTGGACACAGGACTAGACCTCAAGGGAGGCCTCGGCCAGGAGGATGAGCCTTCATGCCACTTATCATAACGTGCAATTACGGGCTTGTTTGTTTACTTGTTTACTACCTGTCTTGTCCAGATGACGGTAAGCTCAATGGGACATCTTTTTTAATGAGCTATGTGTGACCCAGTGCCTAAAACAGGGCCTGGCATGAAACAGTCCCCCTGTGTCTCTCAGCAGGACTAGCCTTAGCCATTCCAACATGATTGGGTCCATGGGGCCCTACTGCCCAGCACAAAGCCTAAACGCCTAATTAGCATTCAAGGCCCTCCAAGTTATGCTGTATCCACTGAGCTCTCCAATCCATTTTTTAAATTCTCTTACACCTGAGGTTTCCAAACTGGGGTTCATCTACACCCGGATAACTAGGTGGGCACAAAACAGGATGAGTGCAGTGCCCCTCCCAGGGTCTTAGATTGTGCCAAATGAAGCAGAACCGCCATGGACACGTTGGGGGATCTTTCTAGGCCCTGCCCCTCTTCTCTGAGAAGTGCACCCCTGCAACCCCTCCACGGTGTAGATCTCTATACCGTGTTTTCCCTGCCTGCATCTATTCCTCCATGACCTCTGTGGGTGAAACCAGGGTGGGGACCGGGCTTCTGGAGCCAATCCAGAACTGGGCCAGGCCATTAGCCTCTCTGCCAAGAACTTGGATGTGGCACACAGGACTGGCTTGATTACCTTTAGGGGCTGGACCAGTGTGGTTACGTGAATGTGGGGGCTAAAGGTGCCTGTCTTCCCCAGAAGATTGTGTTATGCTCTCTGGGGCTCGTGTGATGACAAGTGATTAAAAGTGCCGTTCAGATACGCAGAAAGAAATGGAGGCGAGAGACAGAGAGAATGATGAAGCAGCTGCCTTTGTTTCTGACCGACTTCCCGGCCTCGGCTGAGGCCCTGGGGAGTTTCCAGCCTCCAGTGAGGCCCTGGGGAGGTCTACAGTTACTGACAGCTCATCAGCCCCCCGAGGCACCTCTGGTTCCTTAAAATGAATTTCCCCTCCATGTAAACCAGCTTGAGAGGGGTTCTGGGTTTCCTACACACAGTCCCTAAGATTGCAAAATTGCTATTATTTTCTTTTTAAAAAAATAGACAAAGCAGCATGTAAAATTCACAAGAATATTAAGAATTAAGAATAAAATCCTTTCTAAACAAGGTTCAAAAAAGCAAAAGTCACAAAGGAAAAGGTGAATTGGACTCCAGTAAAATTTAAACCTGTGGATTTTAAGACATGATACCAATTTAGGCAAATATTCCTCCTAACTACATCTCCCTCCTGGACAGTATATTTTTCTCTGAGGGCACAAACTGGGGCGCATGCTCACCTCCCTAGCAAGTGCCTCTGGGGAAGAGCGTAGGGATTGTGAGACACATCAGAGGTGACTTTAGACTTTTCGGTTATGTTTTCAAAATTTTTAATTAAAAATTACTATCTTTTGCCCTGGCTGGTGTAGCTCAGTGGATTGAGTGTGAGCTGAGAACCAAAGGGTCGCTGGTTCAATTCCCAATTGGGGCACATGCCTGGGTTGCAGACCAGGTCCCCAGTAGGGGGCCCATGAAAAGCAACCACACATTGCTGTTTCTCTCCATGTTTCTCTCCCTGTCTTTCTCCCTCCCTTCCCCTCTGTCTAAAAGTAAATAAAATAAATAAAATCTTAAAAAAAAATTACTATCTTTTGTGCAATTAAATCTCTCTCTCTCTCTCTATATATATATATATACATAAACACAAGTCTTTGAAGACCCTACTTGTGGCGGGCCTGCTTCGTTCGAGACCCACTCGGAGACAGAAGCTGACTAGCACTGTGAGATGGATGGCACAGCATGAATTCTCAGCATTGGTCAAAATGGCTTACTTGGTTCCTGAATATGCTTTTTTCCCACCATTCTCAAAATTCACTCACTTATTTTCTTCATTTAATAAAGTTCTTTCCGTCCTGGCTGGTATGGCTCAGTGGATTGAGCATCAGCCTGAGAACCAAAGGGTCACTGGTTCGATTCCCAGCCAGGGCACATGCCTGGGTTGTGGGCCAGGTTCCCTGTTGGAGGTGTGCAAGAAGCAACCGGTCGATGTATCTCTCACACATTGATGTTTCTCTCACTCTCTTTCTCCCTCCCTTCCCATCACTCTAAAAGTAAATAAATAAAATCTTGGAAAAAAAAAACTTCTTCCCTCCTTCAATACCCATCTAGAAGTGTCACTTCCTCCAGGAAGCTCTCCCTGATTGCACCAATCCTCACTGCTCTCTCCCTGCCCCACTTATTGGCCTCTTATGGTACTGACTATACCTTTCTCTGGGCACTCAGGACAGATTCCTAGGGTTCCTACTTATCTCCCCAAGTTAGGCTACATCTCCCCATCCAGCCAGCAAAAGAGAGCAGCATCTTAACGTCCTTGGTACCTAGCACAGAGACGGCATGGAGAAATGGATAGGCCTTAGAGTCAGACAGACCCACTATGTGACACAGGCAACTGCCTTACCCTCCCTGGGCCCATTTTCACTTGTGTTACTGTAACCATTAATTAGATGACAGATGTAAAGGGGCCAGGACAGGAAAAAGGTGGTTGACAGAATGATGATCAGTCTTCTTAAGACTCCCTCATACCTCTACAGTGTTGCACAATTAAAAACAAAAAACTTTAACAACCCGGAGAGGTAAGCAAGGAGGGATGAGCAAACCCATTTTTAGGGCAAAAATAACTGAGGTTCAGAGGAGTGACAGAGGGAAGACAGGCTGCTGGACTTCAGAAAGAAAGAGAATAGGACCAGGGGTTAGAACATTTGGGTAGAAATGCCAGTTCTTCCCCTACCCAGCTGTGGGAACACGGGCAATTTCTTGTACTCTTGGCACATCAGTTTCCCCATCTCAAATAAGAGCCTTCCTAGGTGGTCTCTATCGTAAAGGATTCCTCAGCGCTGATATTCTAGATTCCTGTGACCTGCCCAGGGTCCTTCCCAGCAGGACTACAAAAGAGGGTTGCAAGTCCCAGAACAGAGAATCCCAGGAAACCAGCTGGGATTGGAAGACTTGATTTAAGAATCAATCGTATTTTGATTCAGCCAAATTCACCCCCCTTCAAGCCTGGAGGTGGGTTAGTCATGCCCAGAAAAGGGGAAGGGAAATGCCAGCTCCAAACTACATGTAAATATAAATACAAATGCAAAACCAAACAGGAAAACCTCAGGAAAGTCCAATCCAAAGGTCAGATTCTACCTTTTGGGGCAGTGAAATGCTGGAGAGTAAAGCTGTGTTTGGGTGCCACGCGCTTGCTGTTGTAAAACTGAAACTTGTGTGCACCACACCAAAGTCCCAAAGGCAAAGGACACCCGGTTTTGTCGGGACTGAATCCGGGCAGAGCTGAGCCCAGACCTGAGCCTGCTTTGGCCCCCAGGCCCATTCCAAGGGCTCCCCCACCCTCTCCAGGCACACACAACTGCTTACACGAACCAAGCCAGGCCAGGCCAGATGCACGGGCATAAATGGCCATTTCTGTCCCTGATGAAGGGTTCATAGTACAGCCCCTTCTTCTACTCTGGCTCTGATTTAACATTTTAATGAACAACCCAGAGAGGAGGGTGAACTGTGACAACTCTAGGGGTACCAATGGCACTGAACACTTCCGGGTCATGACATGTGAGACTATGGAGACAAACCTCTGAGCGCTGTCCCCTCAGGATGAGGCTCCGTGGCAGTTTCCCTGTTAGCCTCCCAGGAAAATACAATTCATATTCTTAGGTGGTAGACTCCAAACTACTGGTTGTGTCCAAGGAAGGAAGCCAAAGATCATTGGCTGCTTCTTATTTAAATTAAAACCTGTACCCCTACTATGTGCAAAGCACTGGGCTAGACTCTGAGAGAAATGGACAAAAGAGACCCAGTCACTGCTTAAAGAGGTCCATCAGTTAACCTGATCATCATGCCATTTATCAAGACGCATGCCTTACGTGCATTGCCTCGTGTAACACCACAGGCCTGTAAGGTAAATATTATTATCTCTATTTTACAGATGCCAAAAGCAGGGCTCAAACAAATCAGGTCACATGCCCAAGCGCACACAGCTGGCAAACTGCAAGGCCAGAATTTGAACACAGTCTGCCTCCCCCCGAGTTGATGCCCTTTCCACAGTCCTCTGTCACCCACGACAAAGGGACAGACACAGACTCCGAGATGGGGGTTCAGCCTGCCAGAGGAAAGGAGGAAGAGAAATTTTCTGAGACTGATTTAGGGTATCATGAACTACTAAGCTCTGTGTCAGCCACACAGTAGGTGCTCAATACTCTTCTGGTCAAGGATGGAAGGTGAGAAGCATGGCTGAAGTCCAAAACGTCACCCAAATTCAGGGCATCCTCTGAAAGGGAGCTGCAAAGGCACATTTTTCTCCTTTGGCCCAGAGCTGCAGGGTGTCTGTCCTAGAATATTCCCTGCAGGGGAAGCCCGGGAAAGTGCAGCAGGTCGGAGAGGAATGAACTCCAAAGAGTAGGGGAATGCGGTGGGGCAGCCCGTAGGGGTGAAAGAAAAGGCCTGGGACTCGCTGCTGGGAAAGACAAAGAGGAGAGGGGAGGGAGGTGGAGACTAGAAACTTGCCAACAGCCAGGCCAAGGTGAACCCCGTCTCCTGGCGCCTTCTCATTCGCATTCATTCCACAAACCCCGGCCAAATCTCAGAGCCAGCAGCCAGGGGGAGGGGGCCTCCCTGCAGCCGGGGAGAAGTAAGTTCACGACTGAAGCGGGAAGGCCTGCTTCCCAGAAGGGGAGTAACTTGGGAGCCAAACTTGTGGGGCTCCGAAGATGAAAATCCAAACAGATGTAGTGAGGAGCTGAGCAAACACATGCGATGGTGTAGGTCACCAAGAGCATGGGGGTTACATCCCCCGATCTGTGAAGTCTGTCATCGAGGTGACCTCGAGGCCCCCCACAAACAGTCCCTCCAGCCCTCCCCAAGGCCTCGACGGTGCGTGAAGACGCCGATGTTTGAGATGCACTCGGTTCTCATAGATCTAGGGAGGGAGCAGGTTTCTGGGAAGCGGTAAGGGCCAACACAGCTTCGGTCACGCCAGTGAACTTCAAGGCGAGGCCCTGCCGGGACCCCGGACCCTTCCCTCCTCAGCCCCCTCACCTCCTCCCGCGCCAGTGCCGCCCCCCGGCACCGGGACATCCTGGCGGCGAAGGCGGCGGCGCCCGCCGGGGAGCTGAGGTCCTCCGCGGTGACGGCCAGGAAGTCGGCGACGCTGAGCTGCTCCGGCATGGTGGGCACGGGGCGGGGGCTCCGGGGCTGCGGGAGTGGGGTGCGGGGCTCAGAGCGCGCTCGCTACACAGAGCTCTGCTGGCCTCACTGCGCTCCGCGGCGCCGTCAAGGCCTCCGCACGCCCCACCCACTTCGCGCCGCCCCGCCCCCGACTGCCTTAGCCGCGTACCGCCAAGTCCTCTCACGTCCCTGGAGCCCCGAGCTTCCCCACCCAGTCCTCTTCTCGGCCCCGCCCCGGCCTTCGAGCCTCGCTTCCCAGCTTTGCCAGAACAGCCGTCGCGGGCCCTACTCCTGGCTCCTCAGCCCCGCCCCCTGGCCTCCCAGCCCCCGAGAGCTCTCCCCGGGGCTCGTTGCCCCGCCCCCGGCCTCCCGCTGGGCTCCTCGGCCCCGCCCCTTGCCTCTCGGCCCCGCCCCCGACCTCTCTTCTGAGGCTCCTCCGGGCCCCTCCAGGCTCCGTTCCCTTTCTTTCCGCCCCTTGGCCTCCCAAGTTCTTCTCTCTTCCCAACCGCCTTCCTTCGTTTCCATCCCCCATGGCCACGTCCCTTAAACCTCCACCCCCACCGCCACCCCCAAGCCCTGCCGGCATCCTTGTCCCGCTCTACCCGGAATCGCCCCGCATCTCCCTGGTCCACGCACCCAGCTGTCAGCCTCCGGTTCCTTGAGCCCTAGGGGCCCCAGCCGAGTGCCCCGCCTCCAGGGTCTGTGTAGCTAGGCGCCCCGGGGTAACTGTGTGATCTAGGGAAAATGACATCTCTTCTTGGAACCTCTTTCCTTCTTTGCAGAATGGGAAGTCTGACGCCCACTCTGTTATAATGTTGCGAGGAAAAAATCTAACACGTGCGTGGACCCAGTAAGTGCTCGGTAATCCTCTGCTTCTTACCTGGCCTTCTCACCCACCCCCTTCTTTCTTCCTGGGCTTAGTCTGGTGCCTTTCACCCCTCAGCTCCCCGCTACTGTCCCTACCAGGCTAAAGATTGTCACTCCTAGCCATGCACTAACTTCTTCCTCTTGGGAACCACCTATATCTTTGGGTGGATGATGGATGGGGTTCCGAATAGAAATCTACTTTGATTTAGTTCTGGATCCTGAGGCCCTCTTGAAAAGATTCCTTCAGGTAAATTGTCAGGGAAGCACAGGTGAAGAACAGTGACCGCGGAGTGTGGTGTATCTAAGTTCCAGTCCTGGCTCTGCTGTTGACCAGCTGTGGGCCGCTGGGGAAACTGCTTGCTTCTCTAAGGCGGAATTTCTTCTTAAAATGGCCTAATCGTGTTTTACCCCATAAGGTGATTGAGAGAATTGAATAGTTTGCATGAAAAAAGAAAACTTGAAAAGATATACACTAAAATATCACCATCTGAGGACATTAGGAGTAATTTATTTTTCTTTTGGCTAATCGTGTACCTTAACTTTTTTATAAGGAACATAATACTACTTGTGTAATAGAATTAAAAGTTGAGAAAATATGTACAAAAAATATGCACAATCTGGGGGAGGAGACAGGACAATGTGTCGTGAAACACCACTCTGCTTCACCCCTCAGCCACCTTTCAACCCGCTCCAGTCTGTTTTCAACCCGACCACCCAGAATTATCTCAAGGTCAACTCGGGTCTCCTCTTACAGTGCAACAAGCACTTACTTCTCTTGCTTGGCTTCTAGGAGCCTCTAACACTGTTATTCACTCGCTCCTTGAAAGACACTTTCCCCTGACGACCATTTGGGGACAACCATTTTCCTTGGTGATCCTCCTTCCTCTCTGAGAGATGTTCTTCCTCTGTATGTACCTTTTTTTTTTTTTCCTAAAGATTTTAGAGGGGAAAGGAGGGAGAAAAAGAGGGAGCGTAAGAGCAATGTGTGGTTGCCTCTCACACACTCCCTACTGGGGACCTGGCCCGCAATGCAGGCATGTGCCCTGACTGGGAATCAAACCTGTGACCCTTTGGTTCGCAGGCTCTAGCACTCAATCCATTGAGCCACACCAGCCAGGGCTGTATGGATCTTAAATGCTGGCATCATTGGGAGCCCTCTGCTGGGCACTTTGCTCTTCTCATTCTACCCAGGCTTCTTGGACACCATCCAACACTACCAGCTTCCTTTACACCATTCATGTTGATGTTTTCTGTATTAGGTTCCTATTGCTGCTATAACAAATTACTGCAAATTTGGTGGCTTAAAACAACACACTTATTCTCTTATGGTGCTGAAGTTCAGAAGTCTGAAATGTGTTTCACTGCATTGAAATCAAGGTATCCGCAGGGAAGCGCTCCCTCCAGAGGCTCTAGGGGAGCATCCATTCCCTTAACCTTTTCTAGCTTCTGGAACCGCATTCCTTGCATTCTTTGGCCTGTGGCCACCTTCCTCTCTCTTCAAGGGCATCTTGCTTCTGCAAAGGCATCATATTGCCTTCTTTCGTGCGGTCAAATCTCCCTCAGCCTTGGTCTTACGAGCACATATGTGATTACCTGTAGAGTCCACCTGGATAATCCAGGATAATCTCCCCATCTTGAGATCCTTAAATTAATCACATCTGCAAAATTCCTTCTGCCATATGAGATGACATTCATAGGTTCCAGGGATTAGGACCTGGATCATTTGGGGGCCCATTTTATTGACTCAACCACACCTTCCAAATCTCCTTTACCAGCCTGGCCCTTTCTCTGGCTTGAGCTCTGTGTATCCAACTGCCTATGGGATGATTTCACGTGACTGTCTCACAGACAGACACCTCAAACTGTACATGTCCAAAACTGAACCCGACATCTTGTACCCTGCCCCTGGCCCCAGCTTCTTCTCTGTGTGTGTCTCGGTGGAAGGCGCCACCATACACCACTGGAGAGTCATCCTCTTCACCTCCTTCCACCAGCCGCCACTCAGTCATCATCTTATCATCGCCTCCTAAATGCCTCACCTCTGTGACCCCCTTCTCCGTCTCCTGCCAGCCCGAATCCAGGCCACACTGCCTGCTCACTGGGCTCCCCGCCCTTAGGTTTGCATAGCTGATCTATTGCTCTCTTGCTTAAAACTCTTCAGTAGTCCCCAGGACTGTCTGGATGAAAGATTAGCTTTTTTTCATGGCTACCTGGTCCTGCATGATCTCAATGCTTCTGCCATTTACAGCCTTATCTCTCACTCTTCCCTCCCTGCCATGATCTGTGCCCTCTCACTAATCTTCCCTCTGCCCTTAACACTCTCCTGCCTCCTTTAACTGGTCTAATCAGGTGTCGATTCCTCCAGAAAGCCTTCCCCAATACCCTTCTAGGGACCTGATATCCCCTGCCACAGCTCTCTCTTTTTTAAAGATTTATTTATTTTTAGAGAGAGGGGAAGGGAAGGAGAAAGAGAGGGAGAGAAACATCAGTGTGTGGTTGCTTCTCACGCACCCCCTGCTGGGGACCTGGCCTGCAACCCAGGCATGCACCCTGACTGGGAATCGAACCACGACCTTTTGGTTCACAGCCCCCCACTCAATCCACTGAGCTACACCAGCCAGGGCTCTCTCTCTCTCTCTCTCTCTCTTTAATATTTTATTTATTTATTTTTAGAGAGAGGGGAAGGGAGAGAAAAAGAGAGGGAGAGAAACATCAATTTGAAACATCAATCTGTTGCCTCTTATTTGCACCCCAAACAGGGACTGAATGAACTCTCACCAACAAACTCTCAACCCGGGCGTGTGCCCTGACCAGAAATCAAACCAGCAAATGTCTTGCAGACCGACAGCCAATCAACTGAGCCACACTGGTCAGGGTGCCACAGCACTTCTCATTACGGACAGTATTCACTTGTTTGCTGGTCTGGGTCTCTGGCCCATTTATTTATTGAGCACTTATTATGTACCAGTCACAGTGCCAAGGGCTATGCAAGCAACAGCTTACTCAGCCCTGGCTGGTGTAGTTCAGTGGATTGAGCTCTGGCCTATGAACCAAAATGTCACTGGTTCAATTCCCAAGCAGGGCACATGCCTGGGCTGCGGGCCAGGTCCCCAGTAGGGGGCGCATGAGAGGCATTGAGAGGCAGCTGATTGATGTATCTCTCGCACATGGATGTTTCTCTCCCTCTTCCTCCCTCCCTTTTCCTCTCTCTATAGGTAAATAAATAAAATCTTTAAAAAAAAAAAGCAATGGCTCACTCAATACCTACAACAACCCAATGAAGCAGATAATATTTTCCTATCTCCGTGTTGTAGGTGGAAAAACTAAAGCTTAGAGAGGTTGATGCGTGTGAAGTCAGAATGAACAAGCGGTGTAACCAAGATTCCAACCCAGGTCTGCGTGACTCCAAAGCCTTTGTTTTGTCTTGTTTTGTTTTATTATTGGTCACTGAACTAGCTTCCTAATTAGAAAATATTGCTTCCTCTAAATTAAGTAGATAGAACTCTTCCATAGAGTCTCTCCTGTAATAAAATATGCCACCCACCAGAGGCAGAATTCTGTCATAATATCTTGCGGGCGAACACAGTCCTTAATATTTTGTAAGGCAACTGCTTCAATGTCAACCCCATACCAGTTACTCAGACCGAAACACACACGCTGCGGATGGCGAGCCCTTTGCTGAAACATAAGTTTTGTCTCAAGGTTTTGGGGAGAAAATGGGAAAACAAATGGTATATAAATTACAGTATTATATGGAAATAAGATAAACCCAGGTCACTATCATAGTAGGTTACAAATTTTTTAGGAGTTTTCAGAGAAAACATGTATCTTCAAGGAAATTTCCAGTTGCTTCAAGCTGTTTCCCCTACATAAACATACACTTAATTTTTAAAATTGATTTTATAGAGAGAGGGGGAGAGAGAATCATTGATTTGTTGTTCCACTCATTTATGCATTCATTGGTTGATTCTTATATGTGCCCTGACCAGGGGTCAAACCCACAACCTTGGCATATCAGGATGATGCTCTAACCAACTGTGGTACCTGGCCAGGGCCTCTAAACATTTGCTTTATTAGGGCTGTTTCAAGGGAAGAGTTTGAGACCGACTATGCATAAAATAGCTGGTTTTAGGTCCCTGGAAGAGTCTATACAAATCTGGCTTTCTGGAATTTAATAGTTCACGCAACAAACACTTATCAAGCAGTTCCTGAGTGGACAATGAGGAGTGGGGAAGCTGTGGATGCAAAGATGGGCAAGATACAGAGCACTTAGTTCCCAAGGACCTTGTACTCAAAGAATCATAAGATGCAAATTGTAAATGCCCTTAACACCTATGCCCCAGGTGCCTATGCAGGGGTGTCAAACTCATTTTCACCAGGGGCCACCTCAGCCTTGCAGTTGCCTTCAAAGGGCCGAACGCCATGTTAGGACTGTATAAATGTAACTACTCCTTAACTGGGGGCAAGGAGCTCGGCGCTGCCGCTGGGTGGAAACAGGTGCCAGGCCGGATGAAACAAGGTGGAGGGCCGGATTTGGCCTGCGGGCCTTGTGTTTGCCACCTGTGAGTCCTATGGGAATCAGGGGCGGAGAGGGAAAAAGAGAACCCTTTCGGTGTCTGGTTCAGGAAAGCTGGGAGGCTTCAGAGAAGAAGAGGCACCTGAGCTGAGCCCTGAAGGATCTGAGGGAGCTGGAGACAGAATGAGCAAAGGCAGGGAAAAAAGACGGTACAGAAAAGTCCACTTCCACCAGCACAGATACATGCTCTAACACCTCCCATAATAAGACAATTTCTCCTGATATTACTTCTTCCTCCTGCTACTGCCTGCAGAAGACCAGCTTCTGCGAATTCTTAAGGGGCGGGTCCGAAGGAGGTGACGGCCAGGCGGAATGAAATGGAGTTGACGCTCTTCTTTTTGGTGCCGGGGCCCGTTTATTGAACCTGAGAGACCAGCTTTCTTGCTAGTCTCTCGGCCTCAAAACCTGACTGACTCTCCGAACAAAGGAACTATCTCTATTTTAAAGACAAGGCATTTTTTTACAACAGTAGTGATAAAAAGCAGACACACATCTTACACAATTAGTAAAGGACAGCTGCAAGTTACAAATCACTAGGAAGTGATACGTTGAGTGATTAAAAAGGCTACAAATTCTACTCATGTTGAACAAAGGGGTACTCTGATAAGGAATTATCATCTAACAGCTAGAAATAATATCAGTACTAACTATTTTAAGCACTAATAATTGCTTAGACACATATATATATGTATTTTCTTAGGTCCTAGATAACTCTAAATTAGCAATTAGAAATATATGTAGAGGTAAGTCTTTGTGCTTAGGAAATTTGAGAGAGAGATGTCGTCTAATTCAAGGTACTTCTAACCCAATTAGCTGTTCTTTGAAGTATAAACATTTGCCAGTATCCTTGGAATCCTAAGCAACAGATGGTCCTATCTATAAACTTTCTGAGGTATAAATCTTAACTAACGTTTATGGCTATTGACTAAACTTCCTAGCTATTAAAATCTTTTCCTATATTTCTGGTCTAAAGAAGAACAATAAATTGCTGAATTTCAGGGAGAATGGTTTAAAGTATTTTTAGTAATGACTTCTCCCAGGCCTCTCTCATCAATTAACAGACTGCTTTGTTTTTTGCATCGAGGCGGCTTGGCTTGCTAAATGGCTAACCACTCCTTAACCCTTTGCTGTGTGAGGATGGTCAGGATGATTCAGCTTCCAACATTTTACAAGCCATTAGAATTGTTCTAACTCTCAGGAGTGCTAAAGCAAGCCGGCACAGAGTGAGACTTGCGGGTGGACTGCCCATGGTCACCTTCTGCTATGTGTGGGAAATAGGCTAGCAGTTAGAAGTCTTTGTTTTTAGAGGTCAAATGAGCATTGCCATATCTACATCATGCAAGCCACAAGCCAGACTTGTGGGAACTGCCCCTGGTCGCCTGCCGCCGTGCAGCAGCACCTTGCCCATATCCAACTGTGCTGAGAAATGGGTGGGGCTAGTTCCCCGCAAATCAGTGCTCATGGATCTGATGTAGGATGGCCTCCAACAACTGCCCCACTTCCCTGCTCCCCTTTGCAGCAGGAATCATTGAAAAGTTGCCACTATCTCGCAGTAGCCAATGCCTCTCCTCCAATATGTTCCTTTTGAGTAAAATAACCTTTTGCTGTTATTTAAATATCATGTGAACAATTCAATTGCATTGAAATCTTCCCTAAATTTCCAGGTTTGGGGTAATCTTTTATTTTTTTTTTAAGATTTTATTTATTTATTTTTAGAGAAGGGGGAAGGAAGGGAGAAAGAGAGGGAGAGAGACATTGATGTATGAGAGATACGTTAATCGGCTGCCTCTCGCATGCCCCCAACTGGAGACCTGGCCCACAACACAGGCATGTGCCCTGACTGGGAATCGAACTGGTAACCCCCTGGTTTGCAGGCCAGCACCCAATCCACTGAGCCACACCAGCCAGGGTGGGTTTGGGGTAATCTTTAAATAATCTATCTTTGATATCATGTTATGACCAAGTTTATGTTTACACTGAGCATTTTCCTTCTATGCCCCGTGACTACCCAGTATGATAATAATCATGTGTATCAAGACAATGGACAGCAGATCAACTATGTCATGATTTCACAGTCATTTATTTATCCAAGACATGGTTCCCTGACATCTCCCAGGAGCTCGCCTGCTGCTGACTGCGTGCCTCAGGGGATGCACTGCCTGGGGAAGGAGATGCCCTGAGGCTGAGGCTCTGCCCTCGGTCCTCTCTGAGACCTGTTCCCTTAGGACACCACACACACACACACACACACACACACACACACTGCTTCCTTTGGTGCTCCTGGAGCAAGGAGTCCTCTCACAATTACATGTGCAGGACATAAATTATGCTCTTCCTGGATAAAGGGGTGAGTCTTTGTTTCCCCAGTATCTAGCATTGTACACACAAAGGAAATGCCCAAGGTCAGAAGGGAACCCCATCAGTGCCAATTAGGGGGTTGGGCTGCCTGGTGGTTAAGACCATAAGCCTTGGGGTTTGGCTGGTGGAGTTCCAGGACCCATCCATCGCTGGGGCTGGGACTAGGATGAGGCAGGTGAGGTGCCTCTCTTGCCTCATGCTGCTCCTTCACCCTATTCAGGATCCTGTCCACCGCTTCCAGCTGTGTGACCTTAAGAAGGTAACTCCTCCACTCTGATCCTCAGTGAGAACAATAATATCTATTCAATAAGGTTTTTGGGAGATTAAAAAAAATAAATCCTGACCCTTAATGATCCTTAACAGTTTCAATAAATGGTAGTTTTTTTCCCAACTTCAGCATTTATCAGAGTGGCCACCAGAGGGCAGTGGTCTCCCTGACAGAAAAATAACCTGCTTTGGTGATCAGTGATCCCTTTGAAGAAAACACACGTGTGAGTGTGTGTGTGCGTGTGTGTGTGTGCGCACGCGTGCCAGGAGGGTTGTTTGGCCTTGATTGAGTCAACACAGCAACCGGCCGGCGGATACACAGGGCATCCTGTCCTGCTGGGCCCTTTCCCACTCTCCGCTGTAGTCACGTGAGGATTGGTGCGAGTCCGAGACCAGTGAACTGGGATTTACTGGGTCACTCTGTTCTATAGACTGTAACCATGGAGCCACCTGGACTTCTCCAGAGTGGTTCTTTTTGCCTGGAAGGGCTTCTCCCGCCCTTTCCTTTGGCAAATGTCTCTTTCAGGTCTATCCACCATGTGACCTCTCTGAGTTCCTTTTTCCATAGATGGAGTCCTGGGCTCCCAAGTCTACCTATTCTTTACTTGATGGTAGCATTCATAACACATCATTAAATCGCTCATTTAGGTGCAGTTTAACTAGAGTAGAGACTCTTGGGGACCCCGAGCCTGGGCTCTGTCACTTCCTTGTAACCAACCACATGTACTTTACCTAAACTCCCTGCGTTTCAGTTTCCTTGTTTGTAAAAATGGTGCCTATAACAATATCCAGCTCACGGGGTTTCCTGAAAACGAATGACATTGTGCACCCATAGTCCTGTCTTGTTGAGCGAATGCCTATCAAAAGCCACTGAGCTGTAAGCTCCTCAGGGGTAAGGGCTGTTTTCTTTCTTTTTCACAGGGTAGAATGCCCAAATCTCAGCGTGGGCACATGGCTAGTGCAGAGTTCTGAAAGGAGGGTGCCCATGACCGGCAGCCTCAGGAGCCTGTCAGAAATGCACATTTTCGGGCCCTGCCCCTGACCCACTGAAACAGAAACTGGAGATGGGGCCCCGCAACTTGTTTTTAAAAAGCTCTTTCGGTGATTCTGCTGAGTGCTGAGGTTTGAGGTCCATCAGCCTAGAACAGAGGCTGTAAAGTATTTGTTTAAAGGAATGTACAAATCCGTAAAACATGTAATCTGAACTAGAATGGGCTGCAGGCTGCAGGGAGTAGCAGGGCCTATGGTTTCCCCAGCAGGCGCATTGTGGGTGTTTAAAACATGTTTGTAAAACAAATGAATGAAGACCTCTTCTAGGTTTTTTTGTGGCTCTTAAACTTTCCAAGCTCTATTACCTGTTCTCTCTCCCGGGATTGATGGAAGGATCAAGAGGCAAACAAAATATGTGAGTCTACATAATAAAATAGTATTGTCATCTGCTGAGCCCTGTGAGAAACTCTCCTCTAGACCCCCAGAGAGGCCTGGGGAAGCCAGTTCTTAAAGCAGACTGATGGCCTTGACGTGGAAGGAGCAGTAGTTAAGGCCCCACCCTGGCACAGGGCAGACGCTCAATAAAGTCTGACAAATGAACGACCCTGTCCAGGAGAGCATGGCAGTTAATTGCACGGGTTTTGGGGGCAGTCAGATCTGGGCTTTCCCCGACCCTTTGTCTGACTGCTGTCTGGGATCACCAGGATGACATCGATTTGTAGGAGTGAGTGATAGTAGGCGTCATTGTCTTGTTTCTAATGCTTCACCATCAAGAATAATATTTTCATTCAGGAGTTTTTTACTCTGGCTCAGTGGATTGAGCGCCAGCCTGCGAACTGAAAGGTTGCTGGTTCAATTCCCAGTCAGGGCACAGGCCTGGGTTGTGGGCCAGGTTCCCAGTTGGGGGCGTGTGAGGGGCAACCGATTGATGTATCTCTTGAACATTGATGTTTCTCTCCCTCCTTTCCCTTTTCTCTAAAAATAAATAAAATCTTTTTTAAAAAAGTTTTTTACTCCAAATGATGCCAGAGCCAGACATATTTCTTGGCATTTTATTTGCCTTCCATGTAAATGGATTTCTTGGTGTCAAGCTCCAGACCCATCTCATTGGTCAGTTAGTCCCCTATGGTCTAACAGGACCCCCAGACCTTGTCCCCCCAACCCCATCCCACTGCCCTCAGGGTCTGTGTCAACCTCTTTGACTCACTGGACTTTCCTAGGGCAAGAGCTCCAAACTGGCAGAGCTGGGGCAGCCAGCAGTGCTCCATGATACCCACCTTTGTCTGCTGGACCACAGGACAGAATACATTGATCCTTCTGCTTGGAAGGGAGTCCCGTCCCCATATGCCCTAACTCCAGGCTACTGCTGCTTATCCTTTAAGACATAGTTTGGACATCGCCTCCTCCAGGAAGCCTTCCCTAATGACCCCCCAACTCCTATAAAGCATATTACTGCAACTGCCACATCATTTGTAATTATACTTTTATGTCTGTCTTGTGAGCATCCTGAGGACGGGGACTCTTCTTATTCATTTTTCTCCCCACTGCCGAGCATGAATAACCATACCCATGTGCAAAGTATTAAAGGTTATATGTTAATGTCAAGGAAAACTACAAAAGAAAGACTTTTGAACTGAACCTCGAAGAATAGGCAGGGGCCTATACGGCTGAAATGGAGAGAAGGGTGTGCCGAGGGGAGTGAGCACACAGCACATGGAAGGGCCCAGGAGACAGAAAACGTATTGTTTTCAGGAACTAATACGGAAGTCCCGTGCGGCCGAGTGGTGCGAAGGAATGGCCAGTGAGTCTGGAAAACTAGAGCAAACCAGCTGTAAGGCCGTAAATGGACTTTCTTGTCAAGCAGAGGGGGAAACGTCATCCTAATGGATGGCAGAGAGGAGCTAGCCATTAAGCAGGGGAACGGCATCATTAGAATTGTTTGAGGAGGATCTCTCTGGGGTAGCAGAGGACGTGGCTCTCAAACTTCAGCTGCGTTAGAACCACCTGTAGGGCTTATTAAGCTGTGGTTCTGGGTTCAACCTGCTGAGCTCCTTCTTCAGGTCCTGAGAATATGCATTTCTCACAAGTTCCCAGCAATGCTGGTCTGAGGACCACACTTTGAAAAGCACTGCTAGAGAGGCTGAGATGGAGAAGAATGGGCAGCAGAGAGAATATTAAGGAAGCCATTGAAATCGCCCAGGTGACCGGCGATGGAGGCGGAACAGGGAAGGTGCTTACGTTCAAGTCTGGGTATGGCCAACTTTTCAGTCTTAGTGGTGAGAGTTCAGGCATGGTGATAAGCCAGTGTGGAAAAGGGAGAAACCAGCCAGCTGGTCAGGATAGGCCCCACGCCTGACCTGGCGGAACCAGACCCACACTGGTAATGACCTTCAGAAAACACCACAGAGACCAGGCACCCCGAGTTGCTGTTTAATGCCCGATTATCACACACAGGGAGGTTTACACGGCGCTCATCAAAGTGGGACTCGGGGCGAAACCAGGCCGGAGGTGAGTGACCCACCAGAGTCCCCACACCGAGAGCAGGCTCCCTTGGGGTTGCTCACCCTTGAGACACGTGTGCCACATACAAGTCTTCCCTCGCCCAGGCTGGCTGGGCTTCCGGTTACTGAGGGTCCTCGTGGGAGGACAGGGTCCCTGGATAGGTGGGGACCTCGGCGCACAGAGACGAGAACCAGACAGCTGCTGGTAAACAACCGGAAAGGCTTCCACGTCAACGGTGCTAAGCCACACAATGCTCGGACGCGGGACGTCCAAGCTCTTTCGCTAAAGATGCTGAACACTGTGCAGAACTGACGCTGGGAACACTTGGGGAGAGAAAATAAAGCCCAAACCATCCCAGAGGCAGTTTTACAAGTTTCCTCACCCCTTGTTCCTGCAGCCATGCTGGTCAGACAGGCACTGCGGTGGGGAAGGGACGCCACTCTGGTCTAGCCAACACTGTCAATGGGAAGGGACGTGGGAGCATGTCCCTGGTTTTAAAGAATTTCTTAGAATCTGATTCTACCCAACAATTTAATACTAGTGGGTTCCCTGGGGCCCTGAGTCTTTGATGTCCCTCAGGACACAGGTGACTTGGGGGCCGAGGAACTTCCTGGCAGAAATAATGTACCTGGGGAAGAAACTGGCCTTTCTTCTGGCACAGTTTTAATGTTTACCTGGCCCCAAAGGAAATACCCCTCAAAATGCATTCTTAAAGCACTTCAGTGAACTTGGGGGTTTCAAGTGTCACTGGTAAGAAAGAGGCTCGAACTTGTTTCCTCTACCGAGCCTGAGAATGGGCCGGGGTGGCCCAGTCCCCGGATCAGGCAGGGGACCACACAGGTGACAGGGGAAGCTGCTTAGGCCACAAGCCGTGGGCCCAAGGGGCAGCCCCTCTGCCCAACCCTATGGCTGGGCACCTGGACAAGGAGTTTGTATTCTGGCCAGATTTCACCATTAAATTCATTCCCAGTGGATCCTGCAGTCCTCTTATTCCTGTTTTTCTGATTTAATTCTAGGAGAAAGCTCTAGATAGAGCCCAAGGCATGAAAGTCGAACATGCCTGTCTTCAGAGATGGTGAGTAGCCAAAGAGCAGCCCAGCGAAGAGCGTGGAACAGCCACGCCATCTCCAGCCCCACAGGCCCTGCCCAGACCCCGGGCAGCAACCCCGTCTCCTGCAAGGGCCACGGTGGTCCTGGGCAGCTGGGCTGCAAAACGGGCTTTTGATGAAAGCCCCATGGAGCTGTGGAGGAGGGGAGCCCAAAGGCATTTCTGTAAATTATAGAAAATTAGCCCTGTTTGTAGAGCTGGGTGCCTTTCACCTGCAAGTGACAAGGCACAACTGTCCCCAGCTGGACGTTAGCTCGCGTTGGACCCCACTCCCCAAAGACGCCCACCTCCCAAACTTCAGGTGACTATACGTCACTTCGAGAGCCATCACACGAGGCCAAATTCATATTATACACCGACTTAATGCTACAAACTTAAGAGAAACAAAGTGCTGCCCAGCTGAGCCCCTGAGAAAACAGCCCCCTGAGGGTAGGGCAGCGGGCCTCTCGGACCACCGCTGCTGGCCGCCTCCCTCCAGAGGCACAGCCGTGGTTCAGCCCAGGGCACCCCACCCCGGGCTGGGTGGGGGAGGACAGCTGACAGCCCCCCACCCAACTGGGCCACAGGGACACTGTGGGATGGCCAAGCCCCTGGGGGTGAGGGTGGGGGGAGGCCAAAGACCTCAGAACTCCAGGTCTGAAGAGGTAACACGAGCCCATCTCATTAGCTGCCTAGTCTGGTCTGCCATGAAGACCCTCTCTGTCACTTCTGCATTCCTGTGACAAAAGGAGCCCACAGGCCATCAAGTCCATGTGACAGCTGGGGGGAAGGGGAAGTCCTTAAAGAATCACGCCCTTTAACAAACGAGGCAAAAAACCCCAAAATCTTTCCAAGGAAGGGGAGGGGAGAGGGAGGGAGGGGAGGAGGATAGGTAGCTAGAGGGGCATGTTCTGGCAATTTCCTGTCTCAGTCTCACCCTTCTCTGTGGTGCCGCCGCCGCCTCTGCCTCCCAGGTCCTCAGTGTCAAACAGCCGCCCCCCCCCCCCCCCACTGAGAGGCCCAAGGGTGGAGCAGCGCCTGCCACAGCCCTTGACCCGCTTCCTCATTCCCGTCCGTGCTTCCTCCGCGGCTCTGCTCCGCTGTCTCCCTGGAGGACCATTTTTAATATTCTAAGGGAGGGAAATAAATTCCACAGGGAGGGAGGCTCCTTCATTGGCTGGTCCTGTTCCCTCAGGAGCCTCAGTGCCACCTGAGCTGGGACGGCTCCCGGGAACCATCTCTGGGACAGAGGAGACCAGGAAGCCAAGGCTGGGACCTTGCCTTGCTTACTAGAATTAGGAACCTAAGTGCAATGAACGTCCAGCAGATGGGACAGCCCCTCAGAGACCCAGCCGCCACCGAGGTGGGGGGATCAGGGAGTGGGCCTGGGTGCCTGGAGGCCCAGGGCTGCCCTGGAACAGCAGCCGGTGTGGGCCTGTCTGAGAAGTCTTACTAGAACGTGTCCCTGCTAAAACTCAGGGAAGACACAAACAAAACTCAACCTGAAATAAATATACAAGGCATTAAGTGCTTTCTGATAAACTGAGGGTCCTAATTACCCCTCGGAAGGCGGTGGCAGGGCCTTTCTCTGGACCTGGTCACCTGATCTGTGGCCCTTCACATCAGAGGTCAGGAGACTGAAGGGGCCTTCGCAGGCCCGGCTTCCACTAGGAAGGACGGTGCTCAACCCCTGACGCAATCCTCACCCGCACGCACCCTCCACAAGCCTCCCAGGCAGCCTCGGCTGGCGCGGGGGCAGGTAGGAGAGGAGACCCCCATACTCGAAGGGTAACACCTTGTGGCCAATGTCCCTGTGCAGGCAGAGAGCCTGTCAGTCCGTCCATGAGGAGGTAGAGACAGTGGCAGGGCTGCTGGGGGCGGGCAGGGTCACTCAATTGATCAGCAGGTCCCCGAAGTCATAGAAGTCAAAGAGGTCGCTGATGCCCTCGCCCCCGTCCAGGCCCCACAGATAGTCATCCTGGTCCAAGGGCGGAGAGAAGCTGATCAGAGGGGAGCTGTCTGTCAGGGCCGGGGACAGGAACTGGTCCTCGGTCTGCTGCAGAAGCGGGAGTGGCAGCTCCAGCATGCTGTCTGTGGCCTCCAGAGGGACGAGGGATGGCGGTGGCGGCAGGACACCTTCCGGCTGGGAAATCAGCGATGGTGCTGGAGACAGACAGACAAGGGTTGTGACTGGCCCTGGTGCCCAGAAGCCTCTGGCCGGGCCTCCGAGCGCGGGAGCAGCCTTCCGGTTCTCTGGACGACTGTGTGCCCCTCTGCTCTCCCACCCCGCTGCACGCCTAGTGGCACAGGACACCAGGCCTAGCCATGGCCCTCCTTCCCCGACACTCTCCTCCGTCCTCTCCCAGTGGACGGGGTCTCCTGCTCTCAGAACCCACCCTCTTTCACCATGGTGTCCCTGAAATCATTTTCTCTTTTTCCTGCATCAATTTCTCTCACTCTACTAGATCGCTCCCATCCATCCACACATGGACAGAGCTAATAACTCCACCTTTAACGAAGCATCCTCCCCCGGCCTCACAACATCCAGTTACCAGCCTCTGTTACTGCTCCCTTTCAGTGCAGTTTCTCAAGAGTTGCCTGTGCTCACTGTCAAAATGAATGAACAACCACCCACTCAGTGGGTTAGGCCAGAAGGCCCAGGAATCCTGGAATCCTGCCCATTTCCCCGGCATCCAATCCGGCAGCAAGGTCATCTCCACAACCAAGCGAATTCGCCAAGCTGCCCACTCCTCTTCAGTTCCATCGCTGTGGTCCTTGTGCTGGCCCCTCCTCTCTCACCCACACCACTGCAGGAGCCTCCTGACCAGCCAGCCACCTTGCTTCAACTCTTGTCCCTTGCTGTCTGTGCTCTGACATAAAAAGAACTTAGAGACCTGGCTGGTGTGGCTCAGTGGACTGAGCACCAGCCTGTGAACCGAAAGGTTACCAGCTCGATTCCCAGTCAGGACACATGCCTGGGTTGAGGACCAGGTCCCCAGTAGGGGGCATGTGAGAGGCAATGGAGCAATGTTTCTTTCCCTCTTCTTCTCCCTCCCTTCCCCTCTCTCTAAAAAAGTAAATAGCCCTGGCTGGTGTTGCTCAGTGGATTGAATGTCAGCCTGTGAACCAAAGAGTCACCAGTTTGATTCCCACTCAGGGCACACACCTGAGTTTCAGGTCAGGTCCCCAGTAGGGGGCGTGCGAGAGGCAACTATGCATTGATGCTTCTCTCCCTCTCCCTCTCCCTTCCCCTTTCTCCAAAAATAAATAAATAAATAAAATATTTAAAAAAATAAATACATTTAAAAAAGGACATAGAAGAAATGCAAGTTCCGGCGAGGGATGAGAAGGCCCTGTACGATGGGGCCCCTGTCTACCTTCCTCCCATAGCCCACGCCCAACCACTCTCGCGCAACTGGCCGTCGGCTAGCCTTCAGACGCCAAGTTCACTTTCACATAGAGGTAAGAAGGCGATTTGCTGCACAGAGACGTGGGGCAGGGCCCTGTCAAGTGGACCCCGAGCCTGCCTTCTCACCACTTGAGCCATTCCCTAAGGCCCAGCCAAGCATTGCTTTGGAAGTGCAGCCGTGCTGGTGCACCTGCCTGCTGCGGGCCAGAGGCTTCCCATGGCTGAGCCCCCGTTTCCTCACCTCTAACCGGGGACAGGGACACAGACCTCAGAGGGTGGCGGAGAGGGTAAATGCTAAGTGCAGGTGAAGCACGGCTGGCGTGCGGAAACCCCGCCCTGGGTCTGTTGCTGCCCTGTCACCAAGGGCTTACCGGGCCCAGCTCTGCTCTCAAGGAGAGGCAGGCGCCACCTCCACGGACACTCCAATGTCAGTGCTGTTACCCCTATTTACAGATGGGGAAACTGAAGCTTAAAGAAATCAATTACATGTATTCAAATGAAAAAAACAAAACACAAATGTTTGTTTATTGTGTTGCCGAGACCTGCAGGTGTTATTGTAAGGGCCTGGCTCGGGAGTGAGGAGGACGTGGGCTCAGACCCCAGCCGCACCTCACTGGCTGCGGGACCAGCGCCTCTGTTTCCCCACAAGGAGAAGTAAGGGTCCACCTCAGTGAGCGGCTGGGAGCAGCAGCTGGGACAGCCCGTGAAAGCCTCCGCTGCAGGCCGGACCTGGCTCTCTCTCGGCGTTTATCACATTCTAAAGAGAACTGCTCTTTGTAGTTTCTGTGCCTCCCCCACACTGAGTGGTTCGTATTCGCTTCTGTATCTCCCAAACTGCACATAGTAGGTGCTCAGTTCACACAAGCTTTTTAAAAAATCACATTCACGCTGTGTCATCTCTATAACCCACCCAATGGTCATGAGGGAGTTATGAGTGTGGGAGCAGGCTCCGAGGGGCTCAAGTGACACACCCACTGTCACCAAGTCATGGGAGGTGAGGTGCAGGCGAGTCCCCCGACTTTAACTTCTGTGCTGTCAGCCACATTGAGGTTTACGTCGGAATGTCAGGGCCTGGAAGGATGGTCTCAAAGGACAGCAGAAATGAAAGTGGTTTGAACTCTGGAGAGCTGTGTACTTGTTGACAGTGGAGTGAAAACAGGGAGGGGCACAGGCCTGGAGGGGGAGATAGGCACTGGGAGGTGCCCAGAGGGACAGATGGTCGGTGCAGGGAGAAGCCCTGGTCCCCAGACCAGGCCAGGACACAGGAGAGATCATTAGAGTTGGGAGTCTGGGCTGTTGTTGCCCACGCTCCACCACCACCTTTGCTGTGTGATCTTAGAGAAGTCACTTGCCCTCTCTGGGTTTCTTTTATTCATATGCAAAATGAAGGGCTGAGTTAGATCAGGGGTTAGCAAACCTCTGTATGAGGCCCGTAGTATTTTAGGCTTTGCAGGACACTTATGGTCTCAGTCACAGTCACTTTCTTTTCTTTTTTCCCTACAACTCTCACAATGTAAAAGCCATTCCTAGCTCATGAACCATATAAAAACAGGCTACATTTGGCCTGCATGTCAATCCGTGAGTTATGTAAAGAAATGGAATCCAATCTGTATTCTATAGACCCTCCCAAACACACCTCTTCCACCAGACCCATTCTAGCTCTGCATTTGTTTTGTTGTTTTGTTTATTTTTAAAGATTTTACTTATTTATGTTTAGAGAGTGGGAAAAGGAGAGAGAGAAACATCCAACATGTGAGAGATACATTGATCAGTTGCCTCTCACACACTCCCAACTGGGGACCTCCGGCCTAAAACCCAGGCATGTGTCCTGACTGGGAATCGAACCGGTGACCTTTCGGTTCGCAGGCCAGTACTCAGTCCACTGAGCCACACCAGCCAGAGCTCTGCATTTGCATAAACCCTGGGATTCTACTTAAGGAAATTCTGCTGCTAAAACACAAAGAGTGGAACACTGGCCTGCACAGCCTCAAGAATCCTGCCAGTCTGACCTGGAGTGTGATCCCAGCAAAGGGCAAAAACCATGCTGGTGGCGGGGCCTTCGCAGGTTCCCACTCCCATCCTTCTGGACCCCCAGCCTCCCTGGGAAGCCCTCAGGAACCTCTCCCACCTCTTTCCCCCCCGCAGCTGCCTTATACTACTTCCTGCCAGGTGTAGCCAGCGTTTAGCTGGACTGTCCACCTTCCAGCTCGGGCTGAGGCAGGATCCCCTCCCTGATTTGTTCTGTTTCTTGCGGAGACAGCACTGGGCTAGGGATGCGGAGACCAAGGCTCAGGACCCAGCTGTGTCGTCTCCCAGCCAGGAGACCTCGGGCAGGCCACCTCACCTCTCTGCCTCAGCTGGTTATCTCTACCCTGGGAAAAGTAAAACCCACTTCAAGAACTGCTGTGAGGAGTAATGTGAAAATGGGTGTACCTGGTAGAGTCATGGTTCAAAAACCTTAGTGATTATCATCCAAGAAAGCATTGAACCTTCTCAAAAAAAAAAAAAAAAAAAAAAAAAAAAATCCAAGTTTCCATTCCTGCGGGCTTACTGAGCGCCAGCTCTTAGTAGTGGTCACAGAAGCAGCAGGACTAGTGGTGGCAGCAACAATCACCATAGCAACAGCTAGCATTTATTGCCAGGCACAGTTCTACGTGCTTTCGTGTATTCATTCATTTAACTCTCACGACAACCTATGAAGTGAATACCATTAATTACTAGGCCCAACTTACAGATGAGGACATTGAGGCAAAGAGAGGCTCAATAACTTGTCCGAGATCATGTAGCTGGTAAGCAGAAGAGCTGGGATTCAAACCCAGGCCCCCCGCTGCCCTGAAGCAGGATCAGCCTGCTAATGAGACAGCAATGCACATGTGCTTTATGGGGTGTAGAGTGCAATGCACACACACGGGGGAGGACTATATCTACTGCTGCTGGGTAGAAGGTCAACACCCAACAAATGTTGATGTGGAAGAGGAAACTAAGGCTGGTGGCTCTCCCAGGCTCCTCTTCCCCTGGACAGGGGGCCCTACCTGGGGATGCCGTGGGTTCCAGAATGCCAGGGTTGGTGCTGCTGCTGGGCTGGGCGGAGTCAGGGCTGGGGCTGAGGGTGGACGAGGAGGGGATGGGCTCCTTGGCAGGGCTATCTGGTTCCTGCATCTCCTCCGGGCACAGGTAGACTTCGATGGGCCCCTGCGTGCTCTTCAGGTATATCTGCAGGTTCTCCTGGAGGAGGAAGAGAAGCCAGGCCATGGCTCTGGGCAACTGGACACTGACTGAGGGGTCAGTGTACATGGACAGACACACGTGGCTCCCACCACTCATGAGAGGAAGCTCAACTCCTGAGCTAGACACTGAGGGCTGCTCCATCTAGCCTGCAGTGACATCTGCTGCTTCTGCCTGCCTGGCCTCCAGACCCCCTTCTTTTAGGGAGAGCCCACCTTTGGGAATTCCCTCCTTTGGGAAATCCCTCTATCCCCACTCTCAAGCTCCAATGGGCGAGCTTGGGGTGCAAGACGAGAAAGTCTGAGGGACAGTGACTGGTGCAGGATGGCACGTAACTCAGGCCAGTCCAACCAGCATCAGGCCCAGGGCCTGGCAATGGAAGCTCCCCTCCCATTGGGGTTGCCCAGCTGGTATCACAAAGGCTATCTTTGCCACAAGGGGAGAGCCCACCTGGGAACAGAGTCCCTGTGAGCAGCACAATGAGAGATGGAGAGCGTGAGGTGGACTTAAAGTCATAGGTGAGCCCCTGCAGCCTCTGATCCGCCCCCCAGACCTGTCACTCAGCTCCCCCTCCCTGCTCACTGAAGCCAGCTGGACTTGTCTTTCTGTTACTCATAACCATGCGTCCCAACACATGGCTTTCCCATCCCTGCCTCTTGTCTACCACATACCAACAGCCACAGCCGCAGCTGACTGCACACGCGTGCCATTCCAGCACGCACTCAGCTCTCCAGGCTGGGGCTCCCACAGCACCTCCCTACCCGACTCCACCTGGCAAAAATCCTGTGCAATGATATTGAGGTAGGTTTGCACAGTGACAGGTGATTACTGAGCTTAGTGTGGCGATCGCATCATAAGGTGGACAACTCTTGAGTCATTGTATTGTACACCTAAAACTGATACAATATTGTATACCAACTCTATGTAAATAAATGACTCGATTTTCAAAATCCTATTCATTCGTTAGGACCCAGTTTAACTGTCACCACTGGGTGCTTCCTCCAACTCTCTTTCCTCCTGGTCCTCCAAGCCCGTCTTCAGTCTACAACCCCCACTGCTTGCTTGGGTCTTTTCCCCTTTAGGTTCTGAGCTCCTCCAAGGTGGTGAAGGCAAGGCCTTATTTATCTTCAAGTTCTTCCATTAAACAGATTATTCCTTGAGCCCTTATGAGGCTCTGGGTGGGGGTACCATAGGAGGGGAATGTGCTTTCATGGAGTGCACACTCTAACAGACAAAGCAGAACATTTTCATGGAAGCACCAAGATATTCTGGCAAGTGAAGGTTAGGTGTGGTGGGAAAGCACAGGATTCTGGGGCTGATCGGGGAAGGCTTCTGGGTGGAAGTGATGTTTGAGTTGAGACCTGTAGGCTCAATGGCAGTAAACCAGGGGAAGAGAGGGAAGATTATTTCAGCTGGAGGGAACAGCATGAGCGAAGTCCTATACTGGGGACAAGCATATTGCGGTGGGGAACCTGCGGGCAGGCTGGTGTCTGAAGCAAGATGAGGGGCAGGGCATGAGAGGAGGCTAGTGAGGTCAGAGTGCAGAGGGCCTCGCAGGGAGTGTTAAGAATTTTGGTCTTTATGCACCCCAATGTTCATAGCAGCACAATTTACAATAGCCAAGTGCTGGAAGCAACCTAAGTGCCCATCAGTAAACGAATGGATCAAAAAAAAAAACGATGGTACATTTACACAATGGAGTTCTATGCAGCGGAAAGAAAGAAGGAGCTCCTACCCTTTGCGACAGCATGGACGGAACTGGAGAGCATTATGCCAAGTGAAATAAGCCAGACCGTGAAAGACAAATACCATATGATCTCACTTTTAACAGGAACCTAATCAACAAAACGAATGAGCAAGCAAAATATAACCAGAGACACTGAAATAGAGAACAGGCTGACAGTGACCAGAGGGGAGGGGGGAGGGGGTTACAGGGGAAAAGGGTGAAGGGTTTGCAGGAACAATTATAAAGGACACGTGGACAATAACAAGGTGGGGAGTGGAAACGGGAAGGGAGGTGGGGAGGGCTGAGGTGGCACGGAGGGGTGGGGGGGAAGGCAGAAAACTGTACTTGAACAACAATAAAAAAATGTTAAAAAAAAAAAAAGAATTTTGATCTTTAATCTAGAACAGCATGGTTAGCATGAAAGGATTATTGTGAGCCCTACCACTGCTGTATGTGATCACACATGTGTGTGGTCACACATGTGCATGTGTGCAGGCACACAGGGGCTGCTGGGATGCAGAGAGCAACCAGAAGCAGAGGTTTTTCTCAGGCCAGAATGTGTCGCCCTTTCCAGCTTCCGTCATTTCTGCCCCAGCTCAGGGCTTGTCGTGGGCACCAGCAAGGCCTAGGAGAGCTGGGGGCTGGGCAGGGCCAGAGCCAGAGCCTGCAGAGCTGCCCAGGACCCCCCTAACCCTGCTCTCCACCGAATGCTCCCCCCGCCCCCCGCTCACCTCGGTCTTGTCGGGCACTTCCAGCCTCGTCTGCGGAGGGGCCTTGACAGCGATCACTGTCTGTTCCTTAAAGGTGCCAATAGCACGGATGTCCTGGTAAGTCACATAGGCCAGTGTAGGGGCAGCAGAGTCAAGGGAAGTCAAAATCACTCCCTCAGCCCACCAGGCGGGGATCCCAGCCCCTCTCCTAAGCCTTTGAACATTTTCCCCCATGACTTCTATGGGTCAGAAACAATCCAAAACCCTAACCTGTTCTGTTACTATCATATGCTACTTTGGATCTCTTTAGAAAGCAAACAAAGGTCTAAATCATTTTTTTTTCAAATGCTGCCTTCTGTCAGTTTTTTACATAAAGGCTTCATTCCTCAAACCACAGAAAGCAGGAGGACATGTCTTATTTCTTTAAATTTCTCACAATGCCTAGCATCCTTCCAAATATACAAGGTCATATACAAAAAAACAATTAGGCCCTGGCTGGTGTGGCTCAGTGGATTGAGTGCCGGCCTGTGAACCAAAGGGTTGCCAGTTCGATCCCCAGTCAGAGCACATGCCTGGGTTGCAGGCCAGGTCCCCAGTGGGGGGCACGCTAGAGGCAACCACACACTGATGTTTCTCTCCCTCTCTTTTTCCTTCCCTCTCTCTGAAAATAAATAAATAAATAAGAAATTCTTCTTTAAAAAATAAGTAAATAAATAAATAAATATTAGATTAAACCATATGAGGCTGCTGTTTTTGTAGATGAAAAATGGTTCAATATTAACAATTTCCTATGGACCAGCCAAATAGTCAGGAAGAATTTGTAACCACATCAGAACTGTCTGTGGTGATACACTGAGTGGAGAAAAGCAGGATATATAGGATATTCATGCACAGCAGTCACACACTGTATTCAAAAGAAAACCTGTGGCCCTGGCTGGTGTGGCTCAGTGGATGAGTGCCGGCCTGCACACCAAAGGGTCACTGGTTCGAATCCCAGTCAGGGCACATGCCTGGGTTATGGGCTAGGTCCCCCATATTGGGGGGGAGTGGAAGAGGCATCACCACATTGATGTTTCTTTCCCTCTCTTTCTCCTTCCCTTCCCCTCTCTCTAAAAATCAATAAATTCTTTAAAAAAAAAAAACCCCAACCAAAAAACATAACCCGTGGAAGGTTCAAGAACAATGATTATGTTGCGGCAGCAGCTATTTCTTTCTTTTCTCCATTTTGCAGGTTTAAAGACATGCACTTGTCTTACTTTTACTATAAGAAAGTCACTTCAGTAGAACCAAGAGAAGCCACCCAGAAAGGAAAACACAGATATGCCAGGCCCTGAGGGAGGCGCCACATCAACTCTGGACGGACGCGAGCATGCGACAGTCCCCACCCCCGACAGCCTTCTCCCAACCAAAGAGGATATTCCTTGTTGGCCTTGTCCTCGGTCAGGTGCTTGAAGTTCAGAGAGCAGCTCTGGATGAGCTGGTCCAAGGCCTGCTCCGTACTCATCAGCTCCTTCAGCTCCTGCCCCAGCTGCTGCTGCTTCCTGGGCCCAGTGGGGTCTTCAAATATTCCCCTGCCTCTGGGAACAGAGCAGCCCCCCAGTGTAAGTCTCAGTCCGCACCCAGGGGCCCCAACCCGAGGGCTGCTGGGCGCAGCTGCACAGACGGCGCACGACCCCAGGATGAGACCGTTCACATGTTCTACAACGGTGCTCCTGGGCTGTGTGAATCAGCTCCCAGGGAGCTGCCAGCGATCAAACCTTCACGATTGGGGGCTGGGCTAGGGAAAAGAAAGAAATCAGAGCATGACCCCACTTGTGGGAGGTTTTTAACTCTGTCCACCTTATGCGCCAGCCTCCCCCAAATGACAGGGAGCTAGAATGACCTCAGTCCTGACCCCCCTGCCTGGGTTCTCTTAGGGTTCAGGCCAGGGGCTGCAGGTCTGCTCTTTAAGACCTTGTGGAACTGAAGAGAACAGCCTGGAGTCCTCGCATCTCTGAGCTGGAAGGAGCTGAGGTTATTACTGCTCAGTAATCAGGGGACTTTGCTACACTAGAAGAGGGAAATCTTGGGGTCCCTGACTCCAGAGGATGCAGTTCTCTTAGGCCTTCACACCTCCTTGAAAGCGTCCTCCACCCTGCCCTGCCCTGCCCTCCCAGTACTGCTCCAGCAAATGCACCTGCTCTTCCACTCCAGTCTTGGGGACAGTCGCTCCGCCCCCAGCTTATAAGCCTGGTGGATGTTGCTCTTGGTCTGTGCCGAGCACTTGGGCCCACTGGATGCTGCTCTCAGCCCCACCCCCGACTTCAACACCCACTGGATATTGCTCCTGGCTCCACCCCCAGCACACGCACCCATAGGTGTCATCAGCCCCAGCCCAGGCACTTACACCCATTGGATGTTGTTCTTAGCCTTCTTACGGATGAGCTGGATGCCTTCCAGCACGTTGGTGATGTCATAGATGCGCCGTTTCTGCACATCCAGCACCTCGGCAGCCCAGTTCAGGTCCAGGACACCATCCTTGGACTCACTCAGGAGGTAAATGAACTTCTTGGTGAGCAGCCCCAGTGACGTGTCATACCGAGTCTTCTCTCCGGGGGACTTGGGTGCTGAGGAGGAAAGGGGCCCAGTCAGTGCTGAGATAAGGCCAGCCTGGGGAGCCTCCTTCATGGACCTGGACCCATTGAGTACCACCCTTCACAAGTGCACCCACTTTCCAGTTACAGAGTACTGCGAGGGAGGGGGTCATTCACTACCATTGTCCAAACAGGGAGCCTCATACCTAGAGAAGGAAAGTGATTTGCTAAGTTCTCACAGCCAAGGGTAGTGTCAGGGCTCAAACCAAGCAACCTAACCCCTGGTTCAGAGCACCTTTCCACCACAGCTTAGGGCAGCCACATCACCACCACTGCCACCAACGATGACAACGACAAATATGTACTATGTGTAAATCACTGTGCTAAGCACTTCCCAGATATAACAAATGTAATCCCTACAACACCCTAAAAATTTGGTGCATAACCATCCCCATTTTATAGATGGGAATACTGAGGCACAGACAGGTTAAGTAACACGCTCACCTCACTCAGCCAGAAAGTGGCAAAGCTGGGATTTAAACCCAGGCAGTGTCAACCTAAGTCTTCCTTCTTAACCATTATCCTATCCGGCCTGTTATGTCAGAAATGCGGAGTTAGGATAGGGAGCGAATGACAAGTTTGGGTTCTTACAGACTTGCCTTTTCTTTCTATGTGCTCCAGTGGGGCAGGTTCATGAAAAAGGTCCCTTTGTTAATGAAGCTGATGTCACAAGACCACATCTCAGCTGCAGCATCTTAAACCACAGGAGAACTTTTGCAATCAAATGACTTGCAAGTCATATAGCAAGTTAGTGTCCAAACTAGTTCAGGAAACTGAGTTTTATAGAGTCTCAGATTCCTCTAGAAGGGGACCTTAGGATCCCTTAACATAAAGATGACAAGTATTTGCCACACAGGCTGCTTTTTTAACTTTTTCACCCATGGCAGGCATTACTAATTGATGAATGCACTTAGGATCCTTCAATAAAGAGCTCTGAGTGGCTTCTACCCATCAATAGGAAAGGACAGCCCTGGCTGGTGTAGCTCAGTGGATTGAGCGCGGGCCTGTGAACCAAAGGGTCACGGTTCAATTCCCCATCAGGGCGCATGCCTGGGTTGCAGGCCAGGTCCCCAGTGGGGGGCACGTGAGAGGCAACCACACATTGATGTTTATCTCCCTCTCTTTCTCCTTCCTTTCCCCTCTCTCTAAAAATAAATAAATAAAATCTTAAAAAAAAAAATAGGAAAGGACACTTTCGTGTTACTCCTGATCCAGCTGTACTCATTTTACAGATGAGACAACTAAGGTTCACAGAGAAGGAATGGCCAGTTGGGTCAGGGCACAAGCCTGTCTAGACCCCCAGATTCCTGACCCTCATACTTCCCACCCAGTCACATACCTTCTTTATTAGGTCTCTGACCCCCCCAAATTAGCATTCCCTCCAAACACAGGTGCTGAAACTCCCACTCTAACCAGAATGACTGCAAATATTAAGGCAGAAAATCTCTGCGACTTAGCTTTAGGAAGTCGCTGCCTGGGCAGCCTGTGGAGCTTAAAAAACTCTGAGGTAGCATGAGTTGGATTAATCCCAGCTCCACGTCCCCTGGAATCACTTATTTAGCTCTCTGTCTGCATGTGGGAGGGAGAAACTGCCCCTCTCTGAGCTGGATCCTCTGTCTGAGAAAAGGTCAGGTTGGACTAAGAAACTTTAAAAAGAGTAAGCTCCCAAATAGATCGTCGGTCATCCTATTCAGCACCCAGGAGCAGAGGTGCGAGGGAAGCAGTACAGGACTGGGCTGCCATCCTGACTCCACCTGCCAGCAGTGTGACCTCGGGCAAGGCATTCAAGCTCTGAGTCTCAAGCGCTTCATCAGTCAAAGGGCGGCAATCCTACCTACCTGGTGGTATCCGGGGAGAGAACACACAGCAAACTGTTTTCTGCACCAGGAAGTGTGCTACAAATATTACTCCTGATGATTTGGGCAGGGCTGCTGCCCTGGGCCTCTGCCCACTCCACCCCCAGTCTCCTGCCCCCAGGTGCCCCAGCAGCACCACTTACTTTTAGGGCTGGGGAGGCCATCCACTCTGATGTGCTTCCCTTTGGGAGTCTGGAATTCCAGGACCGCGGGCCTCCCAATCCCCTCCAGGTCCAGCTTCCTTTTGGCCTGGGATAGAGGATGGAGAGAGGCAGAGTTTGAGAATCATTCCCCCTTAAGCCTTTCCCCAACCTGGGGCCAAAGCACTGAGGCCACCAGCAGCCACTTCCTGCCTCAGTTTACCCCCAGCCCTGGTGAAACATCGCTGTACTTGGTGAGGAAATATCAATGACCTGACAGGTGACCTTTCAGGGGAAGGAAGTCCTATTTTCTGAGAGGCACACGACATTCCCATCCTCTGAGGCCTAGGCATGTGAGACCCTACCAAAGCCAGTCTGGCCACGAGCTCAGAGTTCCTTAGTAACAGGCTACAAGGTCACTACTATGTCTGCCCCCTCCCCCCATGCACAGAGGATGATGCAGGAAGGAGTGGGTGGGGCCTAAACCACATTAGACTGGGGAGAGCCCCCCTCCCCCAGAAGCAGCTGGGCCAGCCAGACTGGGTGCCCATCACAGCCCCACAGCTGGCCCTTATCAGGGTGGGGCTGGGCATCCGCCCAGGCCCAGGGGACTTCCTGGATTGGTGCCACAACCCAGGGAGGTGCCCACACCGGGAAGCAGTGCAAACATCCCCCACCCCCATGTTTGGACTCCAGCTCAAGGGCTCCAGGGCCTCCTGAATAGACTCCACTTGTCATTCTTTCTTAGTGGAGAGGGGCAGACAATGAATCCTTTCCTATGTCTTAAGGACAAGCAGCTGAGGTCCCCCTGCTCCCCCTCCCTGTTCCCGCCAAGCTTGGGAAACACCTGCTGGGGAAATCAAACCACAGACCCATCTGCTCCTCTACACCCCATTGCCGCCCAGCCCCAGTTAGGCCCAGAAGCTGTGCTGGCCCGGAAGGGGCCTCGATCCTGGTTAGGGCTGGGCAGGGGCAGGGCTAGGGCACTGGGGCACTGGGGCACTGGAGTCAGAGACCTGGGCTTGCACCTCCCAGCTCCTTCACAGGCATACACAACTTGGAGAAATGCCCCACAACTAGGAACCTGTTTCCTCCTCTGTAAAATGGGGCAGAAAAATACCTTCACCAAGGGGCCATTGTAAGAATTCAAGATAACCTCTGCAGAGTGCTTGGCCTGTGGCTCAGCACACCATGGATGTTCAGGAAATGCAGAGTCCCTACTTTAAAATCCAATCTCAGCCTCTTCCTTGGCACACACTTCTGGGGGTCCCTGAGCCTATTTTCTTCCTATTTTCTGTCTCAACCAGTCACCCCTACCCTGGTTGGGACAGAGAGGCCTATTTTAACCTTTGGTAGTGAAGTCATGCTCAGCAGGGCTGAGAGTTCTAACCGCTACTGAGCACAGCTGGGCTGGCAGGTGTGGGAGGTGAGGACAGTTCTTGCTCTAAGCTCCCCTCTGTGCTGCCGCCCCCCCAACACACCTCCTCCAGGAAGTCTTCCTGGATTGATTCGAGGAGCACTGCTCCTTGGTTTGAGGAGCCTAAATATGATATTTCTCTCCTCCACATCTACCCAGATGTGGACATGGTCCAAACGCCTCCCTCCTCATTATGGAATATTCCTTTTCTAACCTCCCAGGTGGTGACATCCTAGATTCTAGGGAAGGTGACCTGCTCTGGCCCCATCTGTCTCTAGAGAAAGGCCCAATCATTTGCTGAAAACTTCCACAGGCCCTGGTCCAAGCCTGAACATTCATCACTTCACTGAATCTTCCCAACACCACTCATCCCCATTTTACAGCTAAAGTAACTGAGACTTGGCGAACTCCAAGGCCTTTATCAATCCCAATCAAGGCTATTGATCCCAGAACCCATTCCTCAAAAGGCATGCCAAGGGCAGGGAGAAGAAGGGAAGTCAGCTGAGTTCTGTCTGAGGCAGAGGGGGGGCAACCCAGAATCTCCCAGCCCCGCCTACCTCCCCTACCTGGCAGAACACACCAGGAAGGGCCTCACTACCTGCAGAGCGGTGAGAAATGAGGGCGGACTTTGAGCAGAGCACCTGTGGAGAGTCCGTCCTGTGCTCACCACCTCTGCAACATCAGTGTTGGCAATCTCTCTTGGCAGAGAAGTGGAGACTCAGAGAGGCTGAGCCACGTGCCCAAGGTCACACAGACGAAGGGAAGAGCCAGTCTGAACCCAGGACAGTCTTATTCCAAAGCCATGCACCAGGCCTCCTCAGCTCCATCCCACACGCATTCCCTCAGAATCTGCTGGAATCTGGGCCAAGGCATGACTCTCCCCACCTGCCTCCAACACTTTACACACACACACCCCCAGCCCCCTCCCTTCTCACTCTCTCACCCTTATCCTGCACTCTGAGGCCCTAAGCAGCAAAGCGTCCCCCACTCAATGACATCTGTCACCTTTGTGCACTGTCCAGAGAAAGGTCAGCGCACAAAGGTCAGAGAAAGATCAGCGCGTGGATGTTCCTGAGCCTGAAGAACAGAAAGTGGCCGAGGACAAGCCCAGGAGGAGGACCAAGGAGACGCTGAGCACAGCCTTGGAGCCAGGCCCCGCCTGGGTTCCCGTCTAGCCCTTCTACCCCACTTCTTAGCTGGGTGAGCTGAGCAAGTCAGCTGGCCTCTTGAGTCCTACCTGTGAAGTGGGGCTAAGCCACTCGCTTTGCGCACTCGGGAGCTGCTGTCACTAAAGCGCCAGAGGCACCAGAAGGGGAAAAGTTCAGAGGTCAGCTGAAAAGACAGGGATGTGCCAAGAGCTAAAGTCTGGGACCACACCCAGAGGCCAGGTTGGCTCTGAGCTGGGCCCTCTCAGGCAGCCCCTTGGGCTGCTTCTTAAAGGCCTGGTTAAAATTCGAAGCCTCCCAGCCAGTCCTGAGGGAAAACAGAGGTCCTTGCTAAGGCAGCCCCAGTCGTGAGAGAGCCAGACACAACCCCCTTCTGGGGCAGCCAGGTGAGGAAATGGGCTCACCAGAGGAGAAGCGACTTGCCCGAGGTCACACAGGGAGTGGAGCCAGGCCACCAGGTCCGGAGTCCTAAGTCAGACGGCGGGGGCAGGAGCAAGTGCAAGGCCTTCCTCGAGAGCCTCACTTCCAGAGCCCAGCGTGGGAGTCGCAGCCCTGCGTCCCTGAGCCTACATTTCCTCCTCCTATCCGCCTTACAGGGCTGTTCGTCAAAATGTTCGCTCTCTTTCATGGCTCTTAGAGGAAATGTGGAAAATACAGAGAAATTCAAAGGAAAAGAGAACAGTGCAGAATCCTACCCTCTTCACAGATTCCTGCAGGTACGAACGATGCCGTGCCTGGCCGGAGGAGGGACCCAACAGACAATTGTCCCAAGCCTTCTCCACTGAGTGGCAGAAAAAGCAGTAGACAGAGAGCGCAGAGACCTGGGCTCTGCCCTTCATTCTGTCATTGAACTTGGTTGCCATCCCTGGGCAGTGCCTGAGGTCCCTTTAAACAGCAGCTCACCGACAAATCCTGCTCACCCTGCACTTTGCAGCCTGGCCACAGAGCAGGCGGCCACACCCAGCGCTGGGTTTGGAGCTACTCCAGGTCACACCCTAGTGAAATGAGTAAGCAGGGGGCCAAGGCCTGCCCACAGGGCCAGGGGCACCAGGCATCTGAGGACGGACAGGAAAGAGGGAGTTCTGGCCTTGGTAGGCCTTTAGGGTGGTCTGATGGGAGGAGACACCACCACCTCTTGGCTTGGAAAAGTGACTTCTTGTCTCTGCTGTTTCCTCTAAGATGCCTCATCCCAGGCATCTTGACCAAGATAACGAATGTGAAGAGCGCCAAGCAGTGCCTGGCACCCAACAGGCGTTCAGTAAGAGAGGGCCATTCTTGCTGTGATTAATGAGCCCCTTGGAGGGAGGCACAGACAGATGCACTCGGGCTCCTCTGGGAGAGAAGCAGCTCAGAGCCACAGCTGTCCCTGAACCTCCGCCTGGGGGCCTGAAAGCAGCTGGCCAGAGGAGGCAGGGCCGGCCGCGGAGCCCCTTCCCAGGATGTGCCCAGCTTCTAAGCCAAGCAGCGCTGGGGAAAGTCAAGGCTGCCGAGAAGAGACTCACGACCACCTGCCTGTGGGATCATACATCTCCCTGTAATGACCTAGGACAGGTCACATCCCCTCTCCGAGCCTCAGCTTCCCCCAACTGCCACCCACTTCACAGGGTTCAAAATTGTTTTAGGCTGTAAAATGCTGAACACAAGACAGAGACCCTGTCCCAGTTATCCTGGACTGCTGGACCTATAAAATGGGACTACCTCTCCTGCCTTCTTCCTCCCAGTTGGAAATAACATGAGGAAGGGGCTCTGGGTAGGTTAAAGCTTAGAATATGGCCAAGCATGACTCCAGTAGCAGGGAGCAAAGGCTCTGCCTGCATTCAGAAATGGCTGGGGTCTGCGCCTGTTGATTGACACAGGTCTGACCAGGTACGCCTAGGGGCACGGTCTTATCCCTCTACCTGTACTTATTCATCACTCACAACTAAGCAGACCTACAACACCCACTCCCTGGAGCCTGCTCCTAAAACCCAGCACCTGGAGCTGGAAGTGACCTGAGATGAGTTAGCTCCACAGCTACTCCACACACACACACACACACACACACACACACACACACACACACACACTTTCAAGAAAATGAAACTGGGGCTAAGACTTGTCCAAGGACACACAGTGAATTAGTGGCAGTTAAGACCAGAAACCTGGCTCTCCAACCTCCCCGCTTCCCCTAGGGCTTTTCCCACTCCACCCTCATCCTATGGTTGTTTAGATTCTCATGGGCTCCAGCCAGGAATTCCACTCCCACAAAACACACCCTTGTGCCCAGTGCACCACACTTCGGGCTCTCCCTGGCAACAGGCTTGGGGGCTTAAGGAGGGAACAGTCCATCTGAACAGGAACCCCAGGGAGCTGCCCCCAACTTGCACCTGCTACTGGCTGTCTGGGAGGGAAGACTGGGCCTGGGGGAGGACCCAGGGCACATAATTAGGAAGGAGTTGGCTGGATGGAAAATTTGGAGTCTGTCCAAGCCATACTGGACTGAGAAGACCCCCCCCCCCATTCTGAAGTCCCTACAGTATACGCAGCCCTAGCTCTGTGCTGGCACAATAGCAGGTGCCCAGTGCTGGTTTCCGAGTCAAACAATGAATGAAGAATGAATGAATGACAACAAAGTTGGCTCCCTGGACTTCCCTGGTCATGTAGTGCAATAGGGGTGGTGGGCGGGATCTCCACACTCCCAACCCAGCGTTCATTCCTCTCCATTCCAATGTTATTTCACCCCAAGTTTGAAAATGAAGGGCTCTTCTCCACCGCGGGCATTGGGTTGTTCTGGAAGCTGAAAGCTCCCCTTCTCCCTCCCCAAACTCCACCTGCTTCACTCAAATCGGGTCCCAGGCGCCTCTCCCTCCTTGACCACACCCGGAAAGCATAGGGGGAAGCGATTAGGGGGTGTAGAAGGGGTCCCCAGAATTACCGGCAGCCGGCCAGCCGGCACGCATCGCACAGCTTTGCCCTCCGGTCCGTGGGGGGTGGCGTCGAGGCAGGTGCCGGGCACCGCGGCCGGAGGCACAGTCTGCGGGTACAGCGGGGTGTAGTAGGTGGTGGTGACCGGGCAGAGCTGGGGGCTGCCGAGGCCGGGCGGCCACAGGTCGGTGGGGCTCATCGCGGGCAGCCCCTTCAGGGACGGCCCGGCGGCCGGAGCCAGGGCCCGGGGCCCTCGCAACATGGCGAGCGCAGAGCCCCCTCCCCTGGAGCGCCCGCGGGCACCAGCAGGCTTCGGGGCCAGCGGCAGCTCACACGGCCCGCGGCATGGTGCGGAGGCCGGGGGAAGCCGCCAATGGACGCCTGCGGAGCAGGGCCGGACCCTCCCCTCCTGGCCCGCGGCCGAGCCGAGCAGCGCTTGGAGATCTCCGCTTGGAGATCGCCCGGCGGCTGAGGCTGCTGCACAGCCAGGGGCTGCTCCGCCCCAAGGGCGGCCGCGACCCGCGACGGCCCCACGCCCCTGAAGGCCTCGGCGCCTAGGGGTCTCTGGCGTACCCGCGGGCTCGACTGAGACGTGATGCGCTCGGACGGGGTAGGAGGACCGATCGCACCGACTCTCTCGCCTTGCTCTGCAGTCCCTGAACCTTTCTCTGCCTCTTTTTTTTTCTTCTTCTTTTTTTTTTTTTTTTAGCGCCAAACTGCGTGCCGCGAAATTCGGATCTCCCGCGGAAAATGCCGCCCTTCCGTTGGTCGCTGCAACAAGCATAGGCTCCACCTCCCGGAAAGGACCCATCCCCTAGGCGGCGATTACAACAGGAGTTTGGCTGCTTAAAGAGACAGCCACACCTGCTGTCGTTCGCGAAACAGACTGGGAAGGTGGTTCTGGTACTGTGCCGAAGCACCTGAGCACTGCGGAGCGCTCCGGGGAATGGGTCCGAATTCCCTGGGGGTGGGTCAGAAACGGAGTTCTGACCTGAACCCAGACCCAGCAGTACATCACCCAGCCCAAGGGTCTTTTGTTAGTTGGCGCAGTTGCCTAGCTAGCACGTATGCATTTCCATCCTTTTCTCGAGAAAATGAAGGCCAGGAATCTGTTCTCTTTCTTGGCGGCGGAGAGGGGTGGGGGACGAGGGACGGAGCCTAACGTTTATATCTCTTAGCAGGGGGATACTAACATCTATTGAGCGCCTACCGTTGCCAAGCACTCTGCTAGGGGATTACACGTATTGTTTTGTTGAATTGAATACAACAATCCTGAGAAGAGTAATATGGATCTTCCTGGTGAAGATGGAGAGTCTGAGAGGCTGGGTAACTTGCCTCCGGTCACATGGAGAGATTTGCTGATTTGAGAACTGGGGCAGGCCAGCTGCTGAGCCCTTGTTTGTTCCAGCAAGAGGTTCCTCCTCAATTCTCCCAAGCTGTGCCCTGTGCCCTGCCCCTTGCAGGTATGAGAGTGGAGTGGGGTGGGGGTCCAGGGTGCAGAGCTCTGTCTTCTTCACAGTTGTATTCCCAGAGCCCAAAACCTAGTAAATATCTGAACATCTCTAGGATTCTCCTAAGCAATCCTTTTGTCACAAGAACCTCCCTCCTTCATTCAAAACCTTTATTGTTGACAAGCCACTTACATTCCTCTTTTCTCCAGTTAAGAGATGCTGAGGCTCAGAGAAGTGGCCTTGGCTAGTGAATGGCAATGCTGCTAGAAGCTGCTGCTAAATTCTGGGTCTGCTGATTCCTTCCTGGTGCCGTGTGATTTTTTGCATGTCTGAACCTGGTGTTTATAGCCATTCAGAGTCAGTTCCCAGCTTAATATCTAGTCCTCACCCTCCGATAGTGAAGCTGAGGTGGCAATAATCCATGGTGATTAAGAGCCCAGACTTTGTAGACAGCCTTGGGTTTAAACTCGACTAGCTGTGTGACCCTGTGCAAGTTCTGTAAACTAGATTTTCTCACCCCTAGTAACACCTACCTTGTAGAATTCTGGGAAAGTTTCATGAGATTATGCATGTAAAGCTCTCAACATAGAGAGTGGTTCGTAAGGAACCTGGCAGCTTGGTGACATCTCTGTCATCTCCAGTACACACCCTTCACTTTCATCACGTAGTTCACTGGTCCTTCACCTCCTCCAGAAAGCTTTCCTTGCCTGCCACCCCTTTACCAGAGTGTCTCTTACACTTTCAACCCGTAGTGTGTTCTATCTCAACAAACACAGCTTTGTTTTCATGCCTCATTTATTAGTTAGGTTCTAAGCTCCCTCAAAGGTGGGAACTGTATCTGAATGCGCCTCAGCATCTAGGGCCTGGTGTTGCATGCAGAGTGTGGGTAATAAATATGGACTATGGTTCACTCACCTTCCCAGCGAAGAGTGGCAAAGAGGCCTGGATTCAAGTCCCACTCTGCACTTCCTAGCTGAGTGAGCCTGGATGAACCGCTGCTCTACCTCTCAGCCATCAGATATGGGTAATGCTCCCGACTGGCCTATTTCACAGGACTTCAGAGACACTATTAAAATAGTGGTGGTAAAATTTTTAAAAAGATAGCCCTGGCTGGTGTGGCTCAGTGGATTGAGTGCCGGCCGGAGAATCAAAAGGTCACTGGTTTGATTCATAGCTGGGGCACATGCCTGGGTTGTGGGCCAGGTTCCCAGCAGGGGCTGTGTGAGAGGTGATATTTCTCTCCCTCTTCCTCCCTCCCCTCTCCTCTTTTTAAAAATAAATAAATAAAGTCTTAAGAAGAAACAAACAAAAGATTTTTTAAAGATAGAAAAAATGGTGGTGGTGATGATGATGATGAATATTTATGAGAACCTACTGCATGTTGGGGTCCACACTCCCGGGAATCCCCCCGATCCTCACCACAGCCCCCAGAGACAGACACTCTTTTTATCCCCATTTTACAGATGTGGGAACCTGGAAGAAATTGTAGCAGAGCAGGTTTGGGGAAGAAGCAGCCCCAGGGCCAGGAAGGGAAATGGGGGTGGCAGGGTGGGGCTGAGACCAAAGGGAGCCAGCAAGGGAGCTGAGAGCCAGCTCTGCGGTTGAGTTTCAGGCAGCTGAGGTTGGCTTTTGAGTTTCACTGCCTGGGAACTAATTCCTGCAAAAGATGTGAGGCACAGATCTGCAGTCTGTCTCCCTGAACTTGAGTTCATGCCCCATCCACCCCTAGCTTTGTGTTCTTGGTCAGGCTGCTGGACCTCTCTGAGCCTCAACGTCCTCATCTTTGTAGTTCAAATGGCAAAAGTGACCTTTCCCTTTACCGTGTGGATCCATAAGGTATAGGATATAAACTACTCGGAGGGGTGCATGCATAGTGGGTACTTAATATGTTTTAGCTAAAGTCTGTATGAGATGAACCAGACGAGGCTCTCACATGCAATCAAACTAAAATACTTGGAGATTTCCATTCATGCCAGTGACAGAAAAAAAAAAAGGGGAGGAGGGGGCTTTATGGAAAGTAACCTCACAGGGTGGTCTGATCATAAATTCCTAAGTGGGCAGGTCATGGTGGGTAGTCATGCCCCAGGCTTGTAGCTTCTTCAGTGAAAGGTTTTGAGCAACCTCTGTCCATTGTTTCTGAGCATTTAGGTAACCACACCTTTGAAATACCAGAAGTAACACCCCTAGAAGGGGATATTAACCCTCAAGAGAACACATAATCTTGTTAAATAGATAATAAATCCAGGCCCCATGTTGCTTTCTCCCACCTCCATGTATGTTCAAGTGCATAAAAGAAGCTGCAAAATGGTTATTCTCCAGAACATTTGAGATCTTGCTCCCTGGCATATTGTTGTCAGTTTGACTCAAAGAAACTCATAAAAATTCTCTACAGGTGTGGACAGTTCTTAATGTCGACATGCTCTACACTTTCCCATTTCCCAGGCTTTGCTGACATGGCCTCATATGCACAAGGCCCCTCCTCCCTTCCATCCCCATGTGCTCAAATCTGGTCCATCCTTCCAGGCCCGACTCAAAGGGTGGAGTGGCAGGAGCACAGTCTGAAATCAGACATTCACTGAGACTTCAAATTCCTTGGGAGCAGGACCTAGGCTCTGTTTTCACCTGTGTGCTCTCCTCCTTGAGAGTGCTGGCAGGCAGGAGAGCTTCAGCTGGCAAGGATGGAGGTAACAGTACTTTCTCCGCGTAAAGCATCCCGCCAGGCACTTTACATGCATTGGTATGTTGAAACCTCCTAACTACCCTTTAACATACATACAATTTGGACAGATGAGGCTCAAAAATGTAAAAGCACTTGACCAAGGGTTGATTAAAGATGAAATCAGGATCGGAACTCAGATCTGTCTCCAAGGCACTGAGGCATTTTGCACAAAGCCCTTAGCCCGGGGACCCATGTAAAGGAGGGTGTGTTCTGCCAAGGAACCAGGGCTTCCAGTGCAGCAGGCATTGCTGAGCATGGGAAGTGTGCCCCACAGCTAGGTGAGTTAGGGATGCACAGTCTCACTTTCCAGATGAAGCAGCAAGGCATGGGGGACATTAAGTGATTTGCCCGACATTGCACAGCTGGTGAAGGAGGAAGCCCCGTGGTCCAGCCAGGCCCAAAGCCCTGGAAAAGCCCCCAAGGCAAACTTCCTTATCCTTGGTGTATCTTCTGAAAAATGCCTCCATTCCCTCTGCTCAAAGTCCTTTATATCAAAACACAAAATGCTGGATATTAGCTTCCAGGAGACACAGATCTCCTGTTCCTGGGTTCCCCGGTGCATCACCTGTTCATGTGAATCCACAATCAGAGAGAAGCCGCGTTCGAGCTGCAGGAAGGAAGGAAGGAATACCTGCTCCATCTTCTTTGTGCTTCTCTGTATAGTTTTTTCAACCTATTCCCCAATAAGCATATATTACTTTGTAATTGGAGAAAAAAGGTTACCTTTAAAAAAAAAAAGAAACAAGTTGCTGCTTCAGAGAAGTTCTGCTGGTGATCATAACACTTTACCGGAAATGGTTGGAAGGTGAAGTTCATGAGTTCTCTGGACCTACACAGAGTGGATAGTACATGAATGTTTCTTAAGTGCCTAAAATTCTGGGCCCAACACTCCTTAAGCTGTGCGCTTTGGAGCATATCATTGCACCACTCTGGGCCTCAGTTTCTTCCCCTGAGAAGTGGGGCGACTCATGGCTGCCTCATTCGGCTATTGTGGCGGTTGAAGTCGGTCTGGGACAGTACGTGAATGCACTTTGTGTGAGTGCGTGTGTGTATAGCGTAATATTACCAAAATGCATTGAGAAGGTGAAGGGTTTGAGTGGGCAACTCTCCAAAGAAGATGTATGGAGACCAAATAAACACATAAAAAGATGTTCAACATCCTTAGTCATTAGGAAAATGAAAATCAAAACCACAACGAGATTCATGACCGCTGCAATGGCTACGCTCAAAAAGACTGACAATAACAAGTGTGGGCCAGGATGTGGAGAAATCGAAACTTCATATACGAGAATGTGACCTGGAGCAGCTGCTTTGGGAGACAGTTAGGCGACTCCCATAAAGTTACACAGTATGACCATATGATGACCCAGGAATTCCACTCCTAGATACATACCCGAGAGGACTGACAACAAATGCTCACACAAAAACGTGGCACGAGTGTTCAGCAACACTTTTTATGATGACCCAAAAATCAAAACAATCCAAATGTCCATCAGCTGATGAACAGATAAACAAACGTGGTGTCTCCGTACAAAGGAATATTATTCAGCCAAGAAAAAGGCATGGAGCCCTGACACGCTACAATATGGATGAACCTTTTTGCTAAGTGCATGAAACAAGACACAAAAAGCCATATACTGTGTGATTCCATTTAGGTGAAATGTCCAGAGCAGGCAAATCTATAGAGACAGAAAGGAAATTGGTGTTGCCAGGGGTGGATCAGTTTCATCTCACAGATAAGAAGACTGAGGTCAGAGAAGCCGAGTTCCACGGCGTCTGCCTATGCATGTGACCGTGGAAAGTGGCTTCACCCCTCAGAAGTGTGGTTTTCTCCATTGTAAAACAGAGATAATGATGCCCACATGAGAGTGTGGTTTATTGCACATCCTTCATACCTGTCAGTTCCTTTTCCCTTCCCTCCCCTCTTCGCGGGGAAGCTGATGGGATTTAAGGGTTAAGGCTGCCATCTAGAGGTGAACTCCAGCACCTGCCAAAAGCCTGCGAGGCTTGTCTAGTCAAGTTAACTCCCTATGGGCTTGGGGAGGAGGGAAAGGATGTGAAAGATGCAACCCCGCTGGGAAGGTCAAGGCTACCAGAGTGGTCAGATTCTTTCCAGATGTTTCCAGACTTGGAGCTGTTTTTCACAGATGTTGGTCCTGTGGTGGTGGTCTCACACTGCGGGATGCGGGGGGCAATCGGGTTCAGTTCCCCGACAGCGGTGCCCAGAGGAGCTTGAGGGAAGCCACTATAATTCCTGTTGTTATCAATGTATTTCTCCTTTTTCCTGCCGCAACTCTTTAAAATGCGCACCTGACCTTGTTGCTCTCTAGCTTAAGGTCTGGCAAGTAGATCCCCACGGTGGCCTGGCCACCCCACCCCACCCCGGGCCTGATCTGCAGCCTCCTTTTCAGGGCACCTGAGGCTCTGATCATACACACTCTTTCGGACGCCCCCTCAGACCTCCCTGCTCTCCCTGTTCCATGCTGTTCCCTCTGCTTGGGGTGTATCTCCCCCCCGCCTCCCACCAGGCAGGAAAGGCCTGCCCTCAGACCTGTGTTTCTCAGATACGCAAGTCACTGAGAACCTGGTGTACCCCCTATGCACACATGATCTCAGATAATGTCAATAAAAACGGGTATTTTTAACTCTTAAGACTAACAGAATTGAAACCTGGGACAACAAAAATTAAGAATCCAGATCAACTACACTGAAAAAACAGACTCAGAATCCTTTTGAAATAAGCAAGACATTCAGTGTTGGAGTCAGGTGGCACTGGCAGCTTCCATCACCCGCGGCTCAGAGGCGGACTCTGACCTCGCTCCCCACCTCTGTCAGGAATCCCAGTCTGTCCTCCTATCACACTGCAATGATAGCCTTTCTGTTCTGTCATCACCAGATTTAAGATGCCCCTTTTCTTCCTTATCTTCACACCCCAATATCCAGCCCAGGGCTCGCTGCAAGGCGGAAGCTCATCAATGAGCTGTTGCAGTGAAGTCAGTGAAAGGGTTTGGGAACAGTTGAAAGACCGTTCCCAGTCCCTTCCAGGAGAGTCTCTGGCCACACTGTCGGAGTCTCTGTGACTCTGCATGGGGAAAGTGGGGGCTAAATTCTCAGGTACCGCCTTCTCCTGGCCTGCGGAGAAGCATAACTTTCTAACCTCATCCATCTCCCTGCTCCCTGGTCATTCCTGCCCCCAAAGGCAGGTCCAAAAACAAAAAGCAAAAAAAACGATGCTAATAGTAGTGAAGTGAGGGCAGTCACACCCCAGAAGCACCTCAGTTATCACCTCATATCCTCTGAAGGAAGCCATGACTAGCCCCATCTCACAGCTGAGACAACTGAGGCCAGGGGCAGGTCAGCGATATGCCTGAAGGCACGCAGCTTGAGTGCCAGGGCCTGGAATTTTATTTATTTATTTATTTAAAGATTTTATCTATTTATTTTTGACAGAAGGGAAGGGAGGGAGAAAGAGAGGGAGAGAAACATCAATGTGTGGTTGCCTCTCACGTGACTCCCACTGGGGACCTGGCCTGAAACCCAGGCATGTGCCCTGACAGGGAATCGAACCAGCAACCCTTTGGTTCGAAAAGCATGCTCAATCCACTGAGCTACACCAGCCAGGGCTGAATTTTAATTATTTACTCTGTGCCAGTCCCCGTTCTGACAGCTTATAAATCTTAACTCCTATAATCCTCATAATGTCCCTATGAGGTATGTATTGTTACCACTTGCACTTCACAGATGAAGAAACTGAGACTCAGAGAGTTTAGGTAATTTGCCCAAGGTCGCAGGGCTGGTGATGGTACAGCGGGTTTGGAGCCAGTGTAATCTGGGTTCCCCTTGTCCACCCCTCTGCTCTGTGTTGTCCTTCCTTCTGGATGTCCTCTGAAAGCCTTGACCTTAGCTTGTCTGAGTAGGGTAACAGCCACCTCACAAGGTGGCTGCAATGACTAGATCAAGTATGCTGGTCTTGGCATCTGGAAGATGGTAGACACCCAAGAAGGAGGGGTGATACCGTATTTTGCTGTGTATAACACACACCTTTTTCCAAATTTTTGAAGGGAAAATAAGGACGTGCATTATACATGGGTAGTCTAGTTCCATATCTACATAAATGTTTTTAATTCTTTTATTTATGCTTATAATGTAATGTAGAAATTGAAGAAGAGTTACTTCTGATATTGACAGTGATGAAGAGTTCTTGGCCTTCTATGATATATAAATATCATAAATTTGTTACCGGTACCTAAAATTTCTTGTATCTTGTATCTGTTCTTGTATTTTGTAATTATTTGTTATATAAAATTTCTTGTACCATAATGTTAAAAAATAAACGCTAAGATTCCTTTACAATACAAAAATCACAAGTATCTAAATATAAATAAATAAATAATTGAATTTAAAATTAAAACGAGATTTTTTCCTTGAAAATTTGGGCCAAAAATGTGGGTGCGCAATATACGTAGCAAATATGGTGATTTTTTGTTCCTCTCCAGAGCTTCAGATGACAATTGCATCAACTGGCCACCAGAGGGAAGTCACGTGCTGAAGACCTAAGCCCTTCCCAGGGATCTGGCTGGCAGTTCAATGGTTAGGGATCCCGCTGAGCCCTTTTTTCTCCTTGTGCCCAACCCTGGGACCAAGGACATTATCTCACCGGTGCAGAACCTCTCAGAAGTGACCTTCTTGCAAAAGAAATAAGGTTTAGGCCTTAAACGCATCCGAGGGCTCCTTTGCCAATACCACTTCTGGGACTGGGGCGGGTGGGAGGGGGCGGGGACAGGATGGGAGGATGAATGTTGAGGGGAGGCCAGCTGTGTCCTATTTGGTGGTGGTAGTGGTGGGGGGTGGCAATTATCAGCCATGCCCCTTCTGCTTGAGTCTGGGTTCCTGGAACCACAGCTGCAGGGTGGAGGGTGGCAGGGAGGGCTTTGGAATTGTCTCCCTAGGGGTTTCCATGGTTACAGATTGATGCAGGCAACCCACTAGGCTGGGTCCTTTATCTGTATTGTCTCCTGGAGAGACAATGGGCTCTGCGGATGTGAGGGGCGGGGGGCGGGGGCGGGGGTCACTTCATGCAGATCACTGCTGCAGCAAGGGCCTTCTGTGCCCTGCCCTGTGAATCTCCTGACCCCGGCTGCTGGGGATGAGAGAGGCAGGCATGGGGGTCAGCCTTGGTGATCACTTCTTGCATTAGGGTACATTACTGCTGCAGAGGCTCTGAGAGGCCTGTCTTTCTGAGGCTCCAAAACAGCAAAGCTGCAGAGGCCTGGGGGTATTAAGTAAAAAACGTACATGTTGGAATCAGCCTTGATCAAATCAGCGTTCTGTCCCTTTCTGCTGTCTGACCGGAGCAAGTTATTTTACCTGTCCAAGTCTCAGTTTCCTGGTCTTTTTTTTTTTTCTTCCTTTTTTCTTTTTTTAAAGATTTTACTTATTTATTTATTTATTTTAGAGAGGGGAAGGGAAAATGAGAAACATCAATGTGTGGTTGCCCCTCATGCGCCTTCTACTGGGGACCTGGCCTGCAACCCAGACATGTGCCCTATACTGGGAATTGAACTGGCAACCCTTTGGTTCACAGGCTGGCGCTCAATCCACTGAGCCACAGAAGCCAGGGCTCAGTTTCCTCATCTTGAAAGTGGGGACAATGCCTGCTTTACAGAATTACTGTGAGGAAGCGCCAAGCACAAAGTCTGGTGTCAGGAAGGCGCTCGGAGAGCACCTGGGCTCGGAACAGGCTCACGGCATGTCTGGGGTCATTGGACTGGCTCTGTCACTCACTCTGTGGCCTTCTCAAGGCCCTCTTCTCTCTGGGCCTTAGCTGCCATGTCTGTGACTTGGGGACTTGGAAATATTTGCAAGAGGGGAAATGAGTGGATGCTAAGAAAATGCTTGGAAAAACAGAAGTCAAACCACTAACATGCAACCCTATCTCCCGGGACTTAAATCTACTCGGAATATGCAACACACGAGCACAGGGGCAGGCGGGTGGCATTTGGGTGAGTTGGATCTCTGGTGCTATGGCAGATAAGGGAGATTTTCTGGAGGAGACAGGACTTGCAGGGTCTCAGAACTGGGGAATGACTCCAGAAAGACCTGCCACCCTGTGCCAAAAAGAAACAAAGGATGAAGGGACTCGGTTTAATCATCTTGCCTTATTACCGCCATGTTCTCTCAGGGAAGGGTGTGTATAGGTGGGGAGGGGTAAGGGAAAGTTATTGTCATTTATGTGACACACTTATATGAGGCAAGTTGATCATTAGCCCCATTTTATAGATAAGGAAACTAAAGACTGCTTATTCCACTGGATTGGCCAAACCATGTATAAGACCCAAGAATAAAATCGATTTGTCTGTGGTACGGAAGACAGAACTTGCCCAACGGAAAAGTAAAACAGTCCCTTCTCCTTTAAGGAATCAGCAGAGGGGACCAAACACTTCTAAATGTCTATCACTCATCTTTCCAGTCAATGCGAGTTAGCCCAGAGTCCCACACCTCGTAAGTGTTCAAGAAATGAAAGTTCTTATCACAATCACCATTATTATTAAAATTACTACTGCACAATCATTGCTGAGGATGCAAAAGTAAATAAAACTCCTTCCTGTCTTTGAGGAATTCAGTCTAGTGAGAGGGAGGGGAGGTGGCAAAAAAATAATCTCTTACACTTGTTCAGCGTTGCAATTTATAAAGCCTGTCCATCCATCCCACCTCATTGAATTCCGCAAACAAGCTCACGAGGGAGGCATTTTTCCCATTTTAGAGACAAGGAAACTGAGGCTCAGTGGGCTCCAATGACTTGCCCAGACATTGTAAAATATGAATGAAACATGAAATAAAGTAATTTTAGGGGGGAAAAACACTTTATTGGATGAACAGAGGTGTTACAGAGTGATAAAATATACTGATTAGGTAAGGCACAGCGACCACAGCCCGTCTTACCTAAGCTTACAGAAAAGACAGCTTTTACAGAATTAAAAAAACAGCCAGGCTTCCTAGAGCTCTCATTTCTGGAGCAGTGACTATGTGCTTGGCACTTTTTATGCATTTCTCTAATTCTCACCAAAATCCTCCAAGTTAGACGTGGCCAGCCACCTCTCACAGATGAGAAGCCAAGGCTCAGAGTGGTGAAGCTGTGTGCTCAGGTTGCACAGCGAGGAAGGGATACAGCCAGGACCGGGACCTGGGCTCTGGCACTCGGGCTAAGGGCTGGAGCCAGGACTTCCTCCTGTGTCGGTTTTGCCAAGGACCTCGCTCGAGCTGAGCGGTGCCTCACCCCACAGAGCACGAGGAGTGGGCGGGGGCGCGCAGGCAGTCCTGCAAGGTAAGAGGACCTGTCCCAGCCCATTTGAGAAGCAGCACAGTGTGGCACGGCCTTCTCGAAGCGTACGTGTTGACATGTGTGTGTGTACACACATGCATGTGAGTGACTGTGTGAGAAGTTGGCCGGGTGCCAGGTCTCACAAAGCCATGTGACAGAAATCTGTACACCTTCCTGAACTGTCCATTTTACTTAGAAAGCTGAGACATTATGATTTTACATTAAAGCACAGATGGCTATAGAATGTATGAGAACAAAAACTTCCCAAAACACGCTCAGGGAATGGATGACAACGGCATTCAGGGGTTCCTATCACGTGCAGAGCACTAGTCTAAGAGTTTCCTGTGTTCGCTGATTCCGTCCTCACGACGACGTGCAGCAGAGACTTTTGTGATGCCCATTTTGTGGAGGCAGACGCTGGAGACAAAAGAAGTTAGGTAAGTTGTGCAGGTTTACACAGCTAGTAAAGTAAAGGAGTTTGGGCACACACAGGCATTTTAATGGCCAAATATTAGAACATCTGCTATCCATCGCTTGTTCTATTGAAAGTCTACAAACAGATCTGAGTGGAGAAGGAAGACGAAGCAGCAGCCGGCCCCCACTGGACTTGCTCTCGATAAAATGCTAAGGGCTGCCAAGTGCTAGCAGCTTACCTGTGCCGGGTTCTCTACCTCTGTTGTCTTAGTTAATTCCTACAAGAACCCTGTAAGAGTGACTATTTGGAGTTTTACAGGTGAAACACTGAGGCTCAGAAGGGTGGTGTCACTTAGCTGGTCACATGGCTCTGAAGTGGCAGAGACAGGATTACAGCACAGGTCCCTCTGATCGCAAAACGGCTGCTCATGCCCACAACTGTACCGCCTCTGGTCTCCAAGTCCCCTGGCCTCCGAGTCACCCGCCCCATCCCAACCTCCAACCCCTAGTCTCTTCCAGATAGGAGTGCTTTCACGACTCAGCTGGTTCTGGGTCGGGCTGAGCCTGCGCAGGCTCACAGGGTCTGAAGCTCTGTCATCCCACCAGCTGATAACATGTGGCCATGAAATAATTACAAACCCCAATAATGAGAAAGTAGCAGGTAGGTCCTGACCGGGAGCATGAAGATCCAGCTTTTAATGCCTAGGCCTGTGAGAGAATCTTTCCACACGACATTGGATGAGTCGTTTCCTCACTCTGGTACTCAGTTTCTCTGTCTGTGAAATAGGAATAGTAACTCACTGGCCGTGACTCACTGAGTGCCTGCCACCTGCTGGCAAGCTTCTTAGGTGCTTTTTACATCAATTCCTCACTAAATCCTCACCATGACTCTGTGGACAGGTTCCAGGCAGTATTATGCGGGGAAACCGAGACTCAGAGAGGTAAAGAGCTTGCCCACGGTTGTCTGTTCCTCCAGGCACCGGGCTGCCCTGGGTGTGCGTGAAAGGGCTTTGGTGAGCACGGATGCGGGACAGTGCTGAGGTGCTGTGATTGGATTATGCCAACAACACTACGGAAGGAATTATGTTAGGACTCTGACCATGATGCCCAGCCAGCTCCACGGTTGGGGGTCACACAGGACCTACCAAGTGCCAGGTGCTTTATATATGTCCTCTAATTTAATCATGCAGCAATCATGTGAGGCTCTGAGAGGACAAATGACTATCTGTGGTGCAAAGCTGATGCAGACCAAAGCTGTGATTTCAACCGGCACCTCTCTGATTCTTAGACTCACAGAAAATACCCGAGGAGGGCTGCAGTGGCTCGGAGAGGCCAATTCTGTGCGACCCACTGGTCTGCAGAGCTGCAAGAGGGCTGGCTGTGCAGGTGGTGCTGGAGTCCTGGGCTCCAGGGGTGAAATGGAAGCAGCACACCACCACTCCCTGTGCCCCCTGTTACCGAACAGACACTTTTCTGCCACTCTCTTTGTATATGGAGACCAATCTGCAGTGGAAAATGCAATTGACAGGATGTGGGACCAACATTTAGGCCCCTGGGGCTCATCTAGATGAAACCTCGATGGGAGCTGGGATTGACCCTTCATGCATCTGGACCCACAGCAAGACCTGCCAGGGGCCCCCGGTGTCAGTCAGGGTATGTGTGGGGGACAGGGGCATGTGGTTGTCTGTCCTTGAGGTCCCCAAGTCCTCATCTCCTCCCTGCAAAACCTATAGATCCCATATCCTGGTGTGTCTTGATCCCCTGCCCCCGCCACCTCCCCCCCCCCCCCACACACACACACTTTTTGAGGCTAGAACTGGCATAGGCTGAAAACAAAACCAGGTTAGAGATAACCTGGCTCAGCGAGCGGGTGGGTTGTTCTGGGGAGTCTGCCGTGCCTTGGGTACCCTCATTGCCACACAACACACACTTTTAGCCCTAAACCAACCAATTGCCAGCTGGCCAGCGACCATCTCAACTTAAGAGTAATGAGTTCCATATGTTTCCATAAGCAACCAGCTAAGCTTTTCCCCAGCAGTTCTTAAAAAGTGTTTTCTCCCCTCCCAGGCTTCCAGCGCATGCTTGGCCACCCTTGTTTCATTTACTCCTAATGAGATCGGGAAGGAGGGGGCTGGGTGGCAATGACAAGGAGACAGTGCCTTAGGGAATCGCCATTCCCTGACTTCACATTCCCAGATCCACGCAGTGAGGGGGTGTGCAGCCCACCAGCCCCTCGCAGTCCCTCTGTGAGAGCCGTGGGTGAGGGCTCCCGCTGCCCCACCTCTGAAGTGGGAGTACCAACCCCTGCTCAGGGCAGGCCGAGTATCCTCAAAAGAGCCCTAGTTGGGAAGCTGGGAGGCTTGGACTTGAGGACTGTCTTGTATTGAATGTCCCTGAGTAGGCTCCTGCCCCTCTTGGGTGGAACTTATGACTTCTAAGGGCCCTTCTGTCCCTGACAGGCTTTAGATTTATGAACAAATGACAGAAGGCACAGGGAAGAGCACTAACTTACCTGTTAAATATGGGTGGCTCCAGGCGTGGGTCGGTGGAAGCCTAAGGTCTCACTATGGTCAGTGTTCCTGCCAGCCTGGGCTGCCTTTGACCACAGTCTGGCCCAAGGAGGGCTTCTGCCTCCAGCTTCTGGCACAAAGCAGGGGCGGGATGGTGCTGAGGAGGACAGGGAGTGTCCCCAGGTGGCAGGTCAGTCCCACCACTTGGGTGGTGTAGGGGGAGACTACAGCCAGCCCCCAGCCACGAAGGGCTGTGAATCTGAGTTCAGAGGGCTAGAGCGCCCCCTCCCCTTATCTGGCTTGTCCAAGGCAACCCCCAAATCCTGGTCTCAAGATGACTTACTACCCTGATCTGGACCAACCACTGAAGACTAAACTCACTAAACTTGGCCGCTGATGCTACTCAGACTAACCCTCACACCCTGTCTGTTAACCCGGGACACAGACTGACTGCTGCCAACTTCTACACACACTTAGTCCCAAACCCTGCCCGGTCAGGCTGAACCCCAACTCTGTCCACACTCTGGCCCCTCACTCTTTCAGACTGACCCCTGATTTTGGTCACAAAGCAACCACTGCCACTGACTGACCCTTAACAGGAGAAATAGTCTGAAAGCAATTAGATGCTATACTCTGCGAGTGAAATAGGACATCATGGAGGAGAGACTTAGGCGGGGTGGGGAGAGAGACTGGGGCGGAGGGCAGAGGCTTCCCGCAGGACCCCCGTGGGCCCGGGGTCACACTCAGAAGGTCGGAGAGGCCTCGTGCGGGGCACGTCGCAGGCGCTCGAGGAATGCGAGTTGCCTGACAGCATGAAGGAAGGAAGGAACGGGGTGCGAGCCAGGGCTGCCGCCCGCCCGGCCGGGGCAAAGCTGCAAAACTGCCGAGGCAGGAAGCGGGGTGGGGGCGTGCCGAGGCTGCAGCGGCCCGAGCGCAGCTGGGGGCAGCGGGAGAGCAGTCGGGTCAGCGACTCCGCTGGGTGGGGGGCCCCCCAGGCCGGGAGGCTGGGAACCGGGAGGCCACGCTGCTGGCAGAGCGGCGGGGGCGCCGCGAGACTCCGGATGGGCTGGGAGCCCCGCCCGCAGGCTGCGGAGGGAGCCGGAGCCAGAGCGGAGCCAGAGCTCAGACATCCGGGCGCCAGCGAACACCTGCGAGCGGCCCCCAGGGCCCGCGGGGGGAGCGCGGGTCGCCGGGCCGGGGGCGGGGCCGAGGCGGGGCCAGTCGACTCAGCTCGGCCAGGCTCGGGTCCACGTGGGCCGAGGCTCCGCCCCTGCCCGGCTGGAGCGGAGCGGTCGTTGGGGAGCGGTTCTCTCCTCGCTAGGCCGGGGCCTGCCAGAGGGGACCCTGAGAGATGTCTCTGAGGGGAAGAGAGGGTGACAGGAGGTTCAGAGTGTAGCCTGGGGAAAGGAGAACAGTGGTGACCCTGAGACGTGATGAGGCCGGGGAGACAGAACTGCAGGTTGTCCGGCTCGTCCACAGCTAGGAAGAGCTGTAACTGGTCTCCGAAGGGCACCACCGTCTCCGGTGTAAAAGGCATGGATTGGAATCACTGCTTTGTTGCTTAGGAACTGTGTGGACACGGGCAAGTTACTTTGTTTTGAGCCTTTCTCTGACTTACAAAGTAAAAGTTCCTTCCAAAAGTACGTATTTTAGAGCAGATGCGATAATGACCGTTCAGACACACAATTAATAGTGAACTTTGTATTTCAGGGAGCCTGGTAGATGCTTTAGGCGTGTTATCTTTCATCTGAACCACAGACCTGTAAGGGAGGTACCATCATCCTTTTAACAAATGAAAGGGAGACCTCGGGTGGCCTTAGGTCTTTCTCGTTCAGCGAGCACCCGCTGGGGACCAGGCCCCGGGAATGGAAGGGGAAAAGAGCTGGCCTCGAGTAGAGGTGAGAACAGGGGCTTTGAAGCTAGATGCAGATGGAGTTTACTAATCCTTGCTGTGTGACCTGGATCAAGTTATTCAGCTTCTCTGGATGTTGCCTCTGTAAAATGGAAAGAATAATACTTTTCTGGATTGTGGTGAGGATTAGAAAATATTAAGATAAAGTATAGAGTCTGGCATTTGGTAGGCACTGGGTAGGTGATTCTGACAGAAGACCCTATCTTCTTTCTGCGAGTTTTCTGTCCTAGGGCCAAATTGCTTTCACTCTCTAAGGACTCATGAATTGGTGTGCTGGTTTCAGCTTTTGTCTCAGCCACCTGAACAGCTCAGTCTCAGCAGAGCTAACAGGCAATTTCCTTGGAATTAGCTTAATAATACCTTGTAGGTGTGTGATGCATTTCAAAGAACTTTCCCACCATTATCTTCTGTCCAGGGAGGCAGTAGTACAAGAACCACCAGCTGCTGGGCAAGGGCAGAGAGAGGCTTGGAGAGCTGAAGCGGCTTGCCCATTCTAGCCTTCCTCAGCACCACGACTTCTGAGCAAGCAGGAAGCAGCATACTGTAGCAAAAATGATACAGAACCTTGAGTTCAGTGCCTGGTCCTACTGCAACTAATGGTGTAATGTGGGGCCAGGTGCCTCCGAACTGTATCATCAAGATCAGCAATTTTATACCGATGTGAAAGCTGAGGCTCAGTTATTCAGCTAGTGTATGGCAGAGCAAGGACTCGCACCCGTGTGGCTGTCTCAGAGCCAGCCCAGCACACCTGACTGATGACCCAAGATAGACCCAGCCTGGGGCTCGTATCTCTTGGTTTGAGACAAGAGTTCCTCACATGAAGACAGGGCTTTCCGGGGGACTGGAGGTCTGCTATTGCTCTTCAAGGTTGTGTACGTGTATTTGTGTGTTTATTTTCTGAAAAGTGTTCATACCTTCCATTAGATCATCAGAGGAGACCAGGAAACAGGTTGAGAACCACTGGTCGGCTGGGAGGATGGTTGGCAAAGACAGGTTGGTTGCCTCCCCACCAGATGCCCCTGTTCACCCCTGAAAGCTCACCAGGGTTAAAGCATGAAGGGTGATGATGTGAGCTGTTTGTTATGAAATATTAAACTAACTCATGCCAGGGGCCAACACACAGATGAGATCATATCATAAACAAGAATCTAGTGAGCCAGATGCCTGTGGAGCCCACCTGGGGAGCTGCCAGGTAGGAGGCAAATAGGCATGGATTTGGGGGCTTGGCCCCATGGAATATCCAGTCTCAGATCCTGTTCCTGTTACAATGCTAGACACTGTAGTCAAGATTAAAATTCCATTTCTGCCTCTCACAGGGGTGTGATAATCTGGCTAAGACTCATTATAAACTGAGCCTCAGTTTCTCCATTTCTGAAGTAGACATAAAGATGCTTGCTCACAGAGCAGGCTCTCAATAGAGGTGTTTGGGAAGGAAAGAGCACAGGAATGAGGGTGTAGGGCCCTTCCTCCAATTCCTGGTCCAGGGTAAATTCTTCAACTAGCTGACAGAAGGGATTGGTACTAGAACTTCCCAACCAGCACTAAAATCCTGATCATCACAGTGTCTGGGGATTTGAGGGAAGAGACCCCCGTTTTCCAAGTTGAGGCCCAAGAGGAAGCCCAATCAAAGAGCATGAGGAGGGAAATGAAACCAGACCCAGCGACCGACTCATCTCTGAAATGGGTCTATGAACCACCACCCCCTGTCTGGGCACCAGGTGAGGTTCTGCTCTTCCCTGTCCCATGCTAGAAAGACACAAATAATTAATGGCAGTGAACTAAGACAGCCATCTGCTAGTGTAGCACAAAAGCCCAGGGGACTTACTGGAATTCAGACCTGATTTCTATCCTGAGCTCCCAGCTTGCTGGGTGAATTTGTATCAGTCACTTCCCTCTGCAGTCTTCCCTCATCTGTAAAATGAGGGGCCAGGGCCAGGATATTCTCTACATCCAACCCTCAATGGATATAGGGCTCCCAACCTGAGCCCCTTCCACTCCCCCCTGCACCCGTGTTAGTTGGTCATTTCCCCATCTCCCTTTTAAGGGAATAAATAAGTTTTTTTTCCCCAGGTTCCAAGGACATTTATTCCCCCTAAATTCAGCCTTGTGTGAATGTGATTAGCACTTACGGAATCAAATTATCTACACAAATGTTTAAAAACCGTTTATTATGCAAAATGTTAACTTTTATAAAAAGTTTAATAATATACATCATTTGGTCACAGAAAGTCACCTTCCTGCAAAAAGGTACAAAAGCTATATACTCTATTATAGAGTTCATAAATCAGGGCCACAGAGCCTTTTCCCGAGGAGGCCAGAAGACCAGCTCTACTGCTGCCTTGGCCGAGTTCAGAGAGCAGCCACTCTCCCCCCACTCCCACCCCCACACTCTGAAAGACAGTCTTTAAAACTTGGGGGTGGGGTGGGGTGGGGCTGGGTGACGTTGCCCAGCTGGTGCCCAGAGCTAGCTCTGGCTCTTTAGGCCACCCAAGTTCACAGTCCTTTGCTCCCGGGCGCCAGGTCCAGCCTCCAAGTAGGGGTTTGGGGAAGTCAAGTGGGCAAGGAGAGGCTGGGGCCCATCCATGCTCTGGAGCTTCGGGCCATAGAGTCTTGGGGTCTGGGTCCCAGGGTCCCAGGCGGAGCCGGCGCCAGCACCTGCGTTCTGGACGGGGGAGGAGAGAAGACCAGTGAGTCGTCAGTTTCCGCCGAGAGCGCCGAGGCGGGCCGTTCGCAGACTGGCCGGCGCCAGGGAGGAAACTTGGTCTCTACCTCCAGCTGATAACTCTGCGCCCCACGCTGCCCCCACCCAGTTGGCGCCAAAGGACCACAGGCGGAGCTTGCGCCACCCCTCCCCTCTTGGAACTGACACTAGTTGGGAGGGGGTTGAGGAAGACACAGTCCTCTTTACGACTGACTCCAAGCTACTAACAGACGTCTATTTTATTTAGTAGGACTTGCGAGTACTTTCTTGGGTCTTTAGCCACTGGGGGAGGGCAGGAACAACGTGCGTCTAAGGTTGAAATGCACACAAGATGAAAATTGGTTCCGTCATTCATGTGGCATGATCACGGGCAAGTTACTTGCCCCTGGCCTCTCTAAACAAGGAGGTGGTAATATATCTTAAAACGCCTACGAACTCCCAGATTTACTGTTTAAGCACCACCGTGCCTGCATCCCCACACCCCCGGAGAAGGTGGGGAATACTCACCTGGAGATGCCAGGACGGCCAGGTCAGTGGCAGAAGCTCCTCTTGTCGTTGGAGATTACAAGTTCAGGAGAGAGGTCGGCTGTCTGAGAGAGAAGGAAAAGAGGTGAGAGTTACGTATGGCACTTGGGAGTTCCCAGGAGTGCAGCAGCATCCCAGTCCTGGAACTCGGCCCCGCCCCGGCTTCCGCGCACGCCGGAGGTTACCTGGATGGGAAGATGAGGGCCGTCTGGGGGTCCAGGGGCGGGCTCGGCCAGGACCACCTGCAGGTCGAGGATGTAGTCGATGACGCGCTGCAGGATTTCCACCTGGCTAAGCTGAGTGCCTCGCGGGACTCCGGGTACCAGTTCCCGCAGGCGGGAGTAGCAATGGTTCATGTCGTCCAACAGGCTCAGCGGCTCCTCAGCTGCTGGGCCCTTGCCGCGGCCCCGCGCGATGGCTAGGCTGCGTTCAGACAGGCAGCACACCGCCTCGTAGCAGCCGCGCACTGGACTTAGCGCCTTCATGTTGAAGAGTGAGGTTGGAAGTGCCGCAAGAACGATCAGCGAAAACAGAAACCTTACAACAGCTTGCTGTGCGCGCACGCTCTCCAGCGGCCCCTATTTATAGAGCCAGCCTCGAAGGCACGCCCTTTTATGCAAAACGGTCCGCCTCGGCCCCCGCCCCCTCCGACCAAGGGCGTTCACAACGCGGTTAAATTGCAAACAGGCTTTCTTCGGCGGGTCTGACGCCGAACACTGCGGAGTCGTGGATTCAAAGAATGAGGAAGCGCTGATACTGGGGAGAGGCTGGCCTCTTTGCCAGCAAGGATTTCAAAAATCACTTAAAACCATTAACTTTAAGAATTTGCCTTTTCCTGGCAGCAACCCAGATCTTTGAGCTCCCCTGCCCCCTGCCAATCCACCCACAGCCCAACACTAGTTCGAACCCACAGCTCCGCTGAGGTCATAAATCCCTGAACAGCAAAGAAGCTTTTTTTTTTTTTTTTTCAAAAGCAAAGATTTTTCAAGGGAAACTTGTAAGGAATTAGTGCCGCCTTGTTCCCCAATTTGCTGTTCGTCTGACCTCCAGACTCACTGGCGTCAGGAATTATCTTGTGACCAGAGGGGAAAAAAATTAATTGCGGTGAAGCTGAGGTTACAATGAAGAAAACAGATTTGGGCTAGGCGCTGAGATTACAGAAGGAGGAGGGGTAAGGGATTTGAGCAAAAAACATTATTTGAGCAACAGGAGGAAAGAAAAAAAAAAAAAAGAGGAGACTGAATCCATGCTTTTTGCATGGGAAAGTAAAAGAGCCACCATCCTTTGGCCCCATAAGGAGCCAAATATATGCCCAGTTATGTTTTGGCAGTGAGTTTGATTTGATTAGAATTTTGGACAGTTCTGAATCGGGGAGGGGAGGGACAGAAGGGATGACTTCTATATAACCATTTTAGGAGCCACCCATGGAGTCAACAAATCTCTTAACTCTTGCCTCTTTTCTCCCCACTCTTCAAACACCTCTACGGAGAAAACAATAGTTTGGTGATAGCATAGCTCTATTGTCTATCTCTTTCTGCTATGAAATGGCAGGCCACCTGGACTTGATTATTCTTGGCCTTGATGAAATAGCTCCAACTCTATCTGAGAGCCCAGGAAAGGGACCAGAGGACAGGCAAGTAGAGCCCTGTATTGCAACAGGACATTCATTCCATTCAGTATCCTTTGCTTGTCTTCTTATCACTTCCCAGAACTTTTGGGAATATGGAGCCTTAAAATGCTGGTTTCATCTGGACACTGACCAAGTAGGATCCCCCGATGGTTGCTTCCTTAATCAATCAGTTGATAAATACTTACGGAGTAACTTCACATAAAGCAGTGGCTCCTGCTCTCAAGAATCTCACAATTTGGGGAGACAGGATTAACACAGGAAACAATTAAGAGTTCTAAAGTTTGTGACACTGATTAACAGGACAATGAGAGCTCAGAGCTAGGAGAGTCTGAAAATAATCATAATAAAAAGGATATGGGCCTGGAAGTCAGGAGGCTTACAGTTCAACACCCCAGCCCTCCCAATAGTTTGTCACATGATATTGAACAACCCCAGCTGCCCTGGCCTCACTTGCCTTGTGAATAAAATGGGGAGATCGTTCTAAGTGTTTATATTAATTCATTTCCAAATCCAGAAGTCTAAGGCTTTATGATTTTGGACAGGCAGGTATGGAGTGGTAAAGGGTGCAGAGAGGGACTATAAAACATGTCCAGTGACACACCACAAATAATGGCAGAGCCAGACCTGAAGTCTTGTTCTTTGCTGTCATTCCACAGTGCTCTTTGTCCCCAGAAATGTCTTTGAAAGGCATCAGTGTTTTCAAGGACAGCTTCTTTAGTGTAAGGAAAAGGAAGGAAATAACCTGTGAGTAAGCAAGTCAATCCATACATACTCAAAACGTGAAACGAAGCATGCCAGCTATTTGGTCATGGAAAGGGAAAATGGTGACCATGGCGACTCCTGAATGACCAGAGAGAAAGCCCTTTCCTCTTCTATCATAGAGAGTTCCATGGTTTGTGCAAAATGGTGAAACCCAGGAGGTTCTAGAAATATCATGGTCTTCAGAGCCAGGCAGATTTATGTGCAAATCCCCATTCTCTTTTATTAATGGTGTGAACTTTGCGTAGGTCACCTCTCTATGCCTCCTCAATTTCCTGATTTATAAAATGCACCTAATTAAACCGACCTCATGCCTTCAACAAGTAATCGTCGAATACCTCTTCTCTGCCAGGCACTTGACATACTGTCTCCATCAGATCTGTTCGTCTCCGTGGTGCCTGGAGACCCAGCATGGGCCAGGTGTGTGGTAGGTGCACAGTCCACAGGTCCTCACAGGTTCTCCTCATGCTTGTAAAGCCATTTTCAAAACACTTTCACATTTGTTATTTCCCAAGATGCTTTCAGATTGAAATGCCTTTGGGCTGTGTGACATAGGCAAGAGAGAGACGCAGTGGGATTAGCAAGCAAAATTCTGTCCTTGCCATGCCAATAACTTGCAGTGTGGCCCCGTTTCCTTCCTTCCTGGGCCTCATTTTCTGTAAAACTCAGGGTGGAAAGTAGGAAATGACCTCTAAGGTCCTCTCCAATCTAAGATTCTAATTCTGAAAGAAGCAGGTTAAGGTTGGAACACTGAATGAAGTTTGAATCCCAAAGACTTCTTTTTCCCAACGGCAGACTGGAGGGCTAGCTCAGGTCTTATGCAAGTTGCTTAGCGGTGGCGGGGCCTCAGCCTCTTATTCCAAATGCCTCTGAACTTTCTGTTCCCAGTTCTGCTCCTTTTACCAGCTTTTCCCCCCTCTTGCATTTTTTATTTTTATGAAAGGATGTCATTAAGGCTTTTGTCTGCACTGTTTTTGTTTCAGAACTTTTCTCACAATCCTATTTTTTGTTGAGGAATCCGCTCCTTTGCCCAGCTGTGGGTCCCGGTCCCACAGCTGTGTTGATCTAAGACTCAGCCCCAGACAGCCTGGCGCCAGGGTGGGACGTCATGCGTTCACACAGGGATGCGTGTCCCAGGCAACCTTTCCTCGGGCAGTCACCGGCCGGCGACGGCCGCCCCCACCAATGAGCGTCCGACACCCGAGAAAGGGGCGGAGTCTGTGCCGCCCCGGCCCGCGAGCGGCTTGTGAATCGCAGATGCTGAGAACTTGATAACGTTCCTTGAATTGGTGCCTTTTAAAGTCTTTTTTCCCCCTCTTTCTTTTCTTTCTTTTGTTTGCTCTCTTTCTTTCCACTGTCTTCCTTTATCTATGTATGTATATAGTTTTTCGTCGTCGTCGTCTTCTTCCTTTTTTAACTATCTCCTCCCAGTGTCAGGAATTATTTTGTAAGCATTTCCAGGAACTGAATCTTCCTTTGCCAAAGTTAAAAAAAAAGAGAGAGAGAAAAGGGAAAAAAAAGTGTTGTGCTCTCTAACTTTTTTTTTTTTTGGAAGAGTTGGCAGAACTATTAAGTTATACTGTTTTGTCTTTAAAAATTTTTTAAAGTGGTGGGGGGTCTCTGAGCTGTCGATTTCAAAGCCAAAGTAATGATGATGAGAGTTGCAGATGTCTTTTTGCCTAAACCGAGCCTCTATTTTTTTTTTTTTTTTTTTTGCCATTTATGTTAAAAGTGAGGATCAAGGAAACTCCAGAAACTTGCCCAAGGTTACTTGGGATGAGAGCGGCCCACCTGTGGCCAAGACCCAGACCCCCCTCTCATTTGGCTGCCCATCCACTCTGCCCTCTAGCTCTCGTTAGCGTCAGAGTGACCTGCTGTGGCTCAGAGCACCCCAGACACTGCATTTCCTAACCTGTACCTGTTTGCTTACCAAGGTCCCGTAAAGGTGAGCCGAGGACTTCCCAGCTGTATATGTAGAACATATCCACCCCTTCTCCCCTCAGCAAGGCTACCCCTCCAAGTGCTGCTTGAGACTTGTGCAATACAGGAAAGCACTGGGAACTCAGAAGCAAGGCCAGCTTCAAGTCATTGCAGAGACCGCTTACCCTCACTCTGCCTCAGTTGCCCTCTCTATAAAATGGGGTGAAAAATAATATCCATCTTCCTCACAGCTGGGAGGGTCAAGGGACAAAAGATGGAAAGTGTCGTGGGAACCAATTACTGTTGTCATTATTATTATTATTTTATCCTCACCTGAGGACATGCTTATCGATTTTTTTTTTTAGAGAGGGGGAAGGGAGGGAGAGAGAGAGGGAGAGAAATATCGATGTGAGAGAGAAACATCAATTGGTTGCCTCCTGTATACACTCTGATGGGGGTCCAAACCAGTCTGAACAGCAACCTAGGCATGTGCCCTAAGCAGGAATTGAACTCACGACCTTTCGGTTTACTTATTGAACAACACCAAGCAACTGAAGCCACACTGGTCAGGACTGTAATTATTTTGATGTGCTATGATGTAAAATAGCCCCTGGTGAGTAGGATAGGTGGTGCCAGGTGAGTTTCATAATTCCTGCTGAGACTGTTACCAGGAATCTGGGCAATACCGAGGAGGGGCTCACGGGGAGCAACTGCAGCTAAAGCATGAGTCCTTATAGGGCCGGGGATTTTAGGAGCCTCCAAGTTGGGCTACTCTACAATTTAGAAGTACTTGGTGCCAGCAGCAGCAGCAGCATCCTTCAGTGACTCTTAACTGTTTGCCAAGTCCTGTTTGCCTTCTCTCACATTATCTCATTGGCCCACTTTATGGACAAAGAGACTGAGGTTCCAGGAGGTTAATGTGCTTGCCCACGGTCACGTAGCTCATAAGTGACAGATCCAAGATTTGCAACAACGTCTGCTTGTCCCAAAGAGTGTGTCATTTTGTGCCTTTGCTTTTCATTCTGCTCCTTCACAAAGGACCTCCTGGGAAGGTAACTTGGACCTGAGAGGGTTTTATTCTACCTGGTAGAGGAAAGAAAGGAGTGGGGGGATGCATTGAGGAAGGGAGAGAGAGAGAAACATTGATTTGTTGTTCTACTTATTCGTGCATTCATTGGTTGATTCTTATATGTGCCCTGACTGGGGACTGAACCTGGAACCTTGGCATATCAGGATGATACTCTAACCAACTGAGCTCCCTGGCTCAGGGAAAACATTGTTTTTTTAAGTAGAGACTCAGCTAGCGTTAATGGTAACTAACCCCTTGCTTCAGCAGGTAGGCAGTGACCATGGGATGTTCAGGGACTAGCTTGGCATCTGGGGTGGGGCGGGGAGGTGCACACCCACAGGGGAATGAGAAGGGCGTTTATTTTCTGAGAACCTATCATATGCTGGTGCTTTATACATTCAGTCTTGTATAATCTTCTCTAGAGTCTTTAGGGGTAGGTATTATTATGACAAAGACATTGACGTTCAAAGAGATTTGTCCACACAGCTGGTAGGGAAAATCTCTAACAATCAAGATGTGAACCCAGGCCTATGGCTCAAACATTGACACACACAAGGTTGGAGACTGACATTCAAATTGCATAGTGTCACCCTGGCTGGTGTAGTTCAGTGGATTGAGCACGGGCCTGCAAACCAAAGGGTCGCTGGTTCGATTCCCAGTCAGGGCACATGTCTGGGTTGTGGGCCAGGTCCCCAGTGAGGGTCATGTGAGAGGCAACCATACATTGCTGTTTCTCTCCCTCTCTTTCTCCTTCCCTTCCCCTCTCTCTAAAAATAAAATAAAAAGTCTTTTTTTAAAAAAAGGTTTTATTTATTTATTTTTAGAGAGAAAGGGAAGGAAGGAGAAAGAGAGGGAGAGAAACTCAATGTGTGGTTGCCTCTTGCACACACCCTACTGAGGACCTGGCCCGCAACCCAGGCATGAGCCCTGACTAGGAATCGAACCAGCGACCCTTTGGTTTGCAGGCCCGTGCTCAATCCACTGAGCTACACAAGCCAGGGCTAAATAAAACCTTTTCTAAAAATTGCACGGTGTCCAGACACACAAGGACTAGTTCCCTCACTGTAGCATTTCCAGGTTAATGAGGACAAACCAGGACAGCTGACTCTGGAAAGCACCAGTAGATTATGTGGGGGATTAACTCTGACTTAACAAGAATATATTGCAGTCGTTTTGCTATCTCCAAAGCACCTACATTCATGGTACTATTGAACACTCCCAACTACCCTTCGAGGCACAGAGTCCACTTGATCTGCAGTCAAGTCTTGTCTCCCGGGTCTCAGGATCACCGTGCCTGAAACTGAGTGGGTCCTTAGTAAAGACGTACCGAATTAAGTTCCACCCCAGTAACCACTTTTGGGAGACCGCGTGGAAAGGAGTTGAAAACTCACTCGAAAGCTGTGCTGGATGACTCTGACGGTGGCTCTCGGGCATAATGTTCTTTGCTTCAGACAGACGCTGACATTTGGACTAGGGCTCCCACTAATGGGGTTCAGGAAATGCTTTAGAAAGATAATGGAGTCCAGGGCAAGAAAAGATGAAGGGGAAAAAAGCCTTGAAAAGCAATGTTTACCCTGCTAAATATTGTCTTGTGTTGGCCTACGTCCCAGCAGCAATTCAAAGGCTTCGAGGGTAGTAGGTAGGGAGGTAGAAGGGAGGGGCCTGGCCTGGGGACACAGCTGACCCTGCCAGAGGTGAAAGGGCTCCTGCACTCCTAACCTGGCTAGAGCTCTGCAGTGAGTTCGGCCAGCCAAAGATGTCCTTGGGGTAATCATTTCAACAGCCCAAGCATCAGCAAGCCAGTAAAGGATAACTTCTGCTGAGTGCCAGCAGCGAGCCAGGTGTCTTACATGTATTATGTTCCCCAGTCCTTATATGGATTGAAACTCAGGTGAGGTGACTTGCCCAAGGTCACACAGCTGTTGGGAGGCAGAGCAGGGCTGCCTGAGTCCAGAGCTTGTGCTTGGATGCAAGAGCCAGGCTACCAACTGGAGAGGGAAAGGAAGCAAATGCTGGAAAATGGGCGACTGTCTTAAGGAGAAGGTCATGGGGATGGAAGAAGGAAATTCCTATTGGAAATCCGTTTTGCTCAACAGACCCTGAGGGTTTCCGGCAGTGTCCGTGTGTGTGTCTGAGTAAGTGGGTTCTTCCCCGAGGGTGTGTGTTTCTCCCTGAGTGTGTTGTCAGAGTCTCTCTGAGTGTGGGACCCTCTAGGAGGCCTGCGTGTCCCTCCCTGCGTGTCGCAGCCTATTTAAACGTATGGCGCGTCTCCCTAAGTGCCGGGGCCCCTTGCCTGAGTGCATGACCTCCTCTGGGTGTGCAGCCTCTGCCTCGGCACCCGCTTCAGTAAGCGTGCGTCTTCCCCCAGTCTCCGGGCCAGGTGCAGGACAGGGCCAAGAGGACAATGCGCTTGTGCGCCCGGGTGGCCTTCTCCTACACTCCCTCACCCAACACGACCCCCCCTGCCAGCGCCCTAGCGGCCCCCACTCCGGCCCTGCCCGACCCTCCCGGCCCTCCCCGCCCGCGCCCCGCGCCCTGGCGGCCCCCACTCCCCGCGGCCTCAGGCGCGCAGCTGCGGGACACACAATCGCGAGCGCCCCCTCCCCGCCCCCCGCGCAGCCCCTTGCCCAACAAAAGCCCCTTTCTTTCCCCACAACAGATTAAAGACCAGGAGGGGGTGAAAAATAGCTTCTCCAGCCCGGGCGGGGGAGGGGCGCGGGAAAAGCTGGGCTTTGGGGACTCTTTGATGGCGAGTGTGTGGGAAACCCGGAGGAATGTGGCTGCTGGGACCGGCGCGGCGGGACGAGCCGCCGGGAGGAGGGTCCACCCCGGGGTCCCCGAGTCCCCGGTGGCCCCGGCGCAGCCCGACCGCACCCCCCGCTCGCCAGTCTTCTCAAGCGCTGGTGCTCTGTCCTCTTGGCACTCCTACTCTTTCTGTCTTCCCTCCGTTTTCTCAAATTCTAATCTGTCTATTTTCTTCCTATTTCCCTTCTAATTTTCCTTCTCGCGAGTCCCTCCCTCTTCCACCTCTTTCTCCTCTTTTTCTAATTTCGCTTTGTCTCTCTCCCTGTCTTTATCTTGATCTAAACACCCATCCTTTCTCTTCCCTCTTTGTTTTGGACACTCTCTCTGTGTGTTTCTTGACGGCTCCTTATCTGTGCCTTTGGCTACGGTTCTCCTCGGTTGGCTCACAGGGATGCGGCTGCATTTAGCAGTTTCTGTCGCCCTATCTCCAGTCGGTTTGGAGAGGGCTGGGAAGAGGGAACCTGGACTGTGGGTAGTTTGTGGAAACATCCCTCGTTCCACACACGTGTGAGTGCAGACGGGAGCTGGCAGGGAAGTGTGCAGGAGCCTAGAAAGCCCCGGAAGACTTGGGGAGGCCTGGCCCCCTAGACCAGGGTTGAGCAGGAATAGGGGCTCTTGGAGACCTCCAAGCGTTCAGAATTATTTTCGGCTCAGTTTAATTCGGTCTCTGAAAGGAATTCCTGGCCCAGGACCGGATGGTGGCCTTGGGACCCTGATGGGAAATGGGTTGGGTCTCCTGGCCCCCTCCTCGCTAGTTCTTGGAACCGGCAGGCTTGGGGGAGGAAGGGGGCTGGCTCAAGACAAAGGGCTTCCAGGTGGCTGGGGGCAGGGGCCATCCACACAGAGACAGTGAGGTACAGGCTGGAAAGCTCAGCTTGGGATCCTGGAAACCCGTCGTTTGCACTTGGCTCTGCGGTTCACTGACAACCCTGGGTGCATCCTTTCTCCTCTTTGGGCATCAGTATCCCCACCTGTAAAATGCGGTATCTGTTTCCATCAGTGGTCCTCAGCCTTTTCTTCTACCCACAGATCCCAAGATCCGGTTTATTCCCAATGTGTTGCTTATATTAATTAATGTGCTTTCTCATTTCGTACTTATGAAAGACGAGCATTCAGTCAGAGCTTCCGATTAGCATGATTCATTACCATGCAGAACTGTTCTAACTCCAGCCAAAGACACCCCAGGGAGACCCTCCAAAGCCCACGGTGCTTTAGTGGTCTGGGCAGCAAAGTTCCATGGAAGACTTGGGTTTGAATCCTGAGTCTGCTAGTGTCCAGCTGTGTGACCTTGGGGAGGTCACACCCTCCCTCTATTCCCTTATTTGTAAAAAGGAGATATTCATGATATCCACCATCCTGGATTGTGCTGAGCATTATATCAGGTAGCAGATATAAAAATGTAAGAAATAGGTGCCCAATAAGTAGCAACTGTTAGGATGTTGATGGTCTATACCAGTGATTTCAACTGGTGTGCCAGAAGAATTTTTTAAAATTATTTATTTATTTATTTTTAGAGAGAGGGGAAGGGAGGGAGAAAGAGAGGGAGAGAAACATCAGCGTGTGGTTGCCTCTCATGCACCCTGTATTGGGGACCTGGTTGACAACCCAGATATGTGCCCGGACTGGGAACTGAACCAGCAACCCCTCAGTTCGCAGGCTAGCATTCAGTCCACTGAGCCACACCAACCAGGGCAAGAATTTTTTTTTAAATTTTTAATTGATTGATTGATTAATTGATTTTGACATACAAAAAGCTGTATACATTTAATGTATCAACTTGATGAATTTGGAGATACATATACACACGTGAAACCATCATCTCAGTTTCTGCCATTAACATAACACCTCCAAAAGCTTCCTCTTGCCCTCTTATCTATTATTTTTATCACTTTTTGGTATAAGAACATTTAACATAAGATCTATCCTGTTAGACATTTTTAAGTATCCAATAAAGTGTGGTTAATTAATTATAGGCCCTGTGCTATATAATAGATCTCAAGGATATTCATTTTGCATAACCAAACTTTTTTACTCCTTTATTAATACTTCCTTATGTTTTCCTCCCCACAGCCTCTGGCAGCCCCCATTTCACTCTCCATTTCTCTGAGTTTGACTATTTATGTTCCTTGTGTAAGTGGTATCGTGTAGTATTTGCTCTTCTGTGTCTGGGTTGTTTCACTTAGCGTAATATCCTCCAGGTTCATCCATGTTATCACAGTGGCAGGATTTGCTTATTTTTTAAGGCTGAAAATATTCCTTTTTAAGTATATAAATACTATATCTTATTTTTTAAATATTTTTTTATTGTTCAATTATAGTTGTCCCCATTTTTCCCCCCTGTTGCTCTCCCCTGCCCTGCCCCCCCTCCTCCCACATTCAATCTCCCCATCCCTTGTCCTTGTCCATGGGTCCTTTATACATATTCCTTGACTTGACCCTTCCCCTGCATTCCCCAGTTATCCCCCAGTTCCCTCCCCTCTGGTCACTGTCAGTTTGTTCTTTATTCCCATGTCTCTGGTTCTGATTCACTCACTTGTTTGTCTTGTTGATTAGGTTCCACTTATAGGTGAGATCATATGGTATTTGTCTATCTCTACCGGGCTTATTTCACTTAGCATAATGCTCTCCCGTTCCACCCATGCTGTCACGAAGGGTAGAATCTCCTTTCTTTCTGCCACATAGTATTCCATTGTGCAAATGTACCATAGTTTTTGGATCCACTCGTTTACTGATGGGCACTGAGGCTATTTCCAGCACTTGGCTGTTGTAAATTGTACTGCTATGAGCATTGGGGTGCATAGGTTCTTTTGAATTGGTATTTCAGGATTCTTAGGGTATAATCCCAACAGTGGAATCACTGGGTCAAAAGGCAGTTCCATTTTTAGTTTTTTGAGGAAATTCTATACTGTTTTCCACAGTGGCTGCACCAGTCTGCATTCCCACCAACAGTGCACTAGGGTTCC